>LPNX010368914.1:0-43542 GCA_001517045.1 Pseudotsuga menziesii
TATATATATATAATTCTGAAATTATGTTAGGATTTTTTTTCGCTCCAAGATTCATTTTCAAAATTTCCGTTGTAGACTCCAAGTTGCAGGTCGAGTTTCATTTCTTGGTCGTTCTGGAAGGCTTTTCTGGTGCGTAGTCGCTGTAAGATCATAGCAGTTCATCTTCGTTGGTATCGGATTTCTTGTCCTCTTCGTTGCCGTCGTTTCGGAAGGCTATTGGAGTTAGTATTTCTGCTCGTCGATCCACCGTTTCAGAAGGCTTTCTTTCTACTTGTCGATCTACCATTTCGGAAGTGATTCGCTCACCGAGTGAATTGTTTAGGGATCGCTTGCCTTGAGCTTCACACCGCCGCCGTTTCGGATGGAATTTGGTGATTGGGCCGAGGGATAGTCTATCCGCTTGTCGATCCCTTGCTTAGACTAAGCTTTGTGCTGTTTCACTTTGTCCTAGCTCATCGATAGACCAAGCTCTCTCTGCTCACCGATCCTTGCTTTGAGTTGTCCATGTGTTGATCCTTCGATCACGGAGGCTCGAGTTCTCTTTGGTTCCACTTGCTTTCGATTGAAGGTCGGACTTCAAGACCTTACCTTAAAGTGGATGCTAGTGCAAGAGTTATATTCTGATAACTCTTATTCTAGTTTTTGGATCTAAGAATTGAAGCTCGTGGAGGGTGTTTTAGAGCTTAGCGATCCAAGAAGTCTTCTGCATTGCTTTGGGAGGCTATTTGTACAGGATTTCTCAATTCTGGGCAAAGGATTTCTTGAAGACCTGAGAATTCTTCCTCGTTTGGCTAGAGTCTTGGATAAGACTTCTGCATTGCTACTTGATCGTGGTTCTGTGGTTTTTGCTGTGGAAGATTTCTTTGGCTAATATTTGTCCTCGCCATTGGTGGATGGATTGCCCGTTGTGGTGTTGCCAGAGGATTCTCTGCTTTTTGGTCTGGCATTTGGTTGTAAAAGGAGGTTTGTTCTGAATTTCTTTGGGAGCTTTGTTGTTTCTGTAAGTTTCCTGGCTTTCTGTTCCAAATGGATCCTGGAGGGGTTCCTCCACTCTCTCTACCTCCTGATTTGGAAGCTTTCAAAAGGCTGATTGCCTCCAGCGGAAAGAGAAAGGGGGGGCATCTAATAAGTTTGTAAAGAAGGTAGACATTCCTTCGGTTGAGCTACCTGCTGAAAGGATTTGTCGATCTGCGTTAAACCTTGTTGAGCGGGGGCTCATTGGTCAATTCACTGGCCTATCGACCTCCCCCAAGGCTATCGAAGGATGGGTGCAGAGGAATTGGAAGCCTCTTGTCTCAGAGGATATTCGCAGTCATTTTGTCGGATGAGGTTTCTTCGTGTTTGTCTTTGAATCAGCTAAGGATAGAGATATGATCTTCCGGAATGGCCCTTACTTCATGGGTCCTCAAGGTCTTTATTTGAATAAATGGACTCCCAATTTCAACCCTTCCTAGGACGTTCCGTCTACAGTTTCGGTATGGGTAAGATTACCTTTCCTTCCTCTACATTGCTGAAACATTGAATCTTTGGTTATAATTGGGAATAAGCTTGGTAAATACATAGATCGGGCTGAAAGAAAAGATCAATTTTCCTGTGCTAGGATTTGTGTAGAAGTGGATCTGGAGATTGGTCTGCCCGAAGAAATTTAGTTAAATGTAGCAGACTGGTCTTACACTCAGGCGCTGGACTATGAGCAAATTTCGTTTAAGTGTAGGTTTTGTCACGGCTATGGCCATTTTTCTAGAAATTGCAAAAAAAAACTGAAGAGGAAAATGTTAAAGAGAAAGAAGACCAATGGACTCAAGTCCAAAAAACAGGAAAATCAAGGCAAGGATTTAAAAAGAAAGGAAAATCAGTAATTCGTGACTTTGTGGCTGGGACAGCTTCCCAGGCTTGTGATATCCTAAAACATGATCATAACTCTTTTGATGTCCTAAATTCCTCGGAAACTATCCTTGAAGAAGGCGAATTGAGTAATGTGGAAGTGATCCAGCCTATTTTAGAAGACATATCTGTTCCTAAGGATTTATCTGGTCCTTCCTTTGTTGCTCTTCCCCCTGAAGGTGGCTCCCTTCCCTCTTCTCCTATCAATTCTTTCTCTCCTCCTTCATATGTTGAAATTGCACAGAAGAAAAATGAGGTTAGTCCTGACTCTTCAGAAGATTATTCCTTTGAGAAAAAAAAAACAGTTGGTAGGAAGTCTAAAAAGGAGATAAGGGAAGAAGAGGCTGAAAGGCTCAAGACTCAAGGCAGTCAGGCAACTATTGAAATGTCTTATGGGAGAAATAAGAGAAACAGGCTTCCTAAGGGAGTAATTACTCCCTCTTCTTTGGGTAAGTAATGCTTTTAACTTCTTGGAATTGTAGGGGATTGGGGCATTCTAGTAAACCTGAAGCTATTAAAAATTTAATAAAATTGGCTCCTCCTGATCTCTTATTACTCCAAGAGACTAAAATAGAGGAGGATGCTCTTATTCTCATTAGCAAAAACAAGTGGAATATGAATTCTGGTAAGGCAGTCAGCGCTAGAGGTTCCTGTGGGGGGCTTGCCACTTTATGGGGCAAAGATAAATTTCAGCTTTTAATGTAACTCAGCATTGGATCTTTACAGAGCTTGTTCATATCAACAGTAAGTTAACTTTTTCCCTATTCAACTTTTACGTTCCTGTTAATTACGAGGAAAAAAAAGATTGCTGGCAGTCGATTTTTTATTTTCTTGCGCTTCATTTACCAACAAACATTATTATCGCTGGTGATCTAAATTTGACCTTAGCTCCGTGTGAGAAGAAAGGGGGAGTGCGTGGAAAAGATTAAATGCATGATGCTATGGAAAATATGATACACGATTGGGATTTGGTTGATAGTAATCCTAAGGTTGGCTAGTTCACATGGTCAAACCAGCGAGTCGAGGCAGCAAGTATTTTTTCCAAATTAGATAGGTTTTTAGTGCAGGGTCCCTTGTTAGACAACAAATGGATGATTTCATCTAAAATCCTTCCCAAGCTGGCGTTAAATCACCATCCGATTTCCTTGCAATTTGAAATTGAAGATGAGCTCAGCCCAATTCCTTTTAGGTTCTACCCTTTATGGATAGAAAGTGAAGGGTTTATGGATACGGTCTCTCAGGCGTGGTCCAATTTTGTGAATGGGTCTCACAGTAATGTTTTGGAACAAAAAATGAAACAAACTAAATGTGCTTTGAAGAATTGGATTAAACTGCCCCTTCTAACTCCAATGAGTGTCAGGAAGGATAGAGTTGCAGAGCTCTCAGTTTTGCAAGTTGAATTAGAAAGTAAAGAAGTTACCTCCTCTCATATTGCTCTTCACGAGACTGCCCAGCTTAAAACTAATATATCCTTCAGGTAGGAGGAGGAGTATCTCAGATTGAAGTCAAGAAGTCTTTGGTTGAAGGCTGGGGACAAGAACTCCTCTTTTTTTCACCGTCAATGCAGGGCCAGGATTTCCAGAAATCACATCTCGGAAATCATTGATGATGAAGGGGTGACTATTAAAGGACAAGACCTTCTAAAGCAATCAGCTAACAGGCATTTTCAAAAGTTATTTAAAGATGATGGTTGTTCATATGATGATGTGTCTTCTGACTTTCTGCTCAATGTTCCTTCTCTGGTCAGTGTTGAGGATAACTGTGACTTAATGAAGCCTTTCTCTGAGCAGGAAATTGTTGAAGTTATTTGGGCCATGGAGTTAGACAAAGCTCAGGGGCCATATGGTTTTTTGATTCATTTTTATAAAGCTTGTTGGCCTATAATCAAGACTGACTTGCTAAGAATGATCATTTCCTTCCTAAAAAAAGCTAAAATGGGTGGGTGCATAAACTCTACTTTTCTTGCCCTCATCCCTAAAGATGTCAACCCTTCTTCTTTTGATAGGTTCAGAACAATTTCTCTGTGTAATGCTTCTTATAAGATAATAGCCAAACTTTTAGCAAACGGACTAAGGTCTTTGCTTGGTAAGATGATCTCTCCTCTTCAAGGGGGTTTTGTAAAAGGCAGACAAATAGTGGACAACGTCATACAAGTTCAAGAAGATTTACATTCTAGTTTCATTCGGAAAGAGAAAGGCATGTTAATAAAGCTGAATATGAAAAACTCTTTCGATTGAGTCAAGCTTCCTTTCCTATATGAAGTCTTGCATTCTTTTGGCTTATGTTCAGAATTTGTTTCATTGATTAAAGCTTGTACTGATAAGCCATGGATATCCCCTTTGGTAAATGGTAGACCCACTAATTTATTTAAAGCCACTCAAGGTCTTCGTCAAGGCTGTCCGATGTCCACCTTTTTGTACATCTTGATGGTAGAAACTCTTAGTAGAAAATTATTAGCTGAAAAGGATGCTAGATATATTCCAGGCATTAAGATCGCCAGGGGTATAGAACCAATCAATCATGCTCTTTTTGCGGATGATTCCCTTCTCTTGGGAGGGGCCTCTATGGTAATTGCTTGGGCCTTTAAAGATATCCTCAACAATTTCTGCTTAAGCTCAACTGCTTTGATTAACAAAAACAAAAGTGCAGTATACGGTTGGAATATCGATCAACTTACTCTGCTTCGGATTTCATATCTCTTTGGCTTTCCTGATTTTGTCAAGTGGGAAAAAAGCAAGTATCTAGGCCTCCCCCTTAACTCTTGGTCCGGCTCCTCCTTCTCCGTGGATTGAAGTGTTGGCCAAATTTAAGGCTAAAATAGCCTGGTGGGGGGGACAGTGGCTTTCAAAAGCTGGGAAACTGATCTTGATTAAATCAGTTCTTTCAGCACTTCCAGTTTTTTCAATCAACTCTACTTCTTGCTCCCAAAGCTGTCTTTGCTCATCTTTCAAAACTAATGAGAGATTTTTTATGGAATGGAGGGAAAGGTGGCCAAAGAAAGATGCATTTGGTGAGATGGGAGGTCCTCATGCATCCTACTGTAGATGGTGGTCTTCAAATGCGCGATCCTAGTCTTGCTAATTTGGAAACAGTAGGTAAGCTGGTTTGGCGGCTTTTTGAGGATCCCAAGCACCTTGTTAGTAAAATCTTCAGGATGAAGTATTTACACGGGGTTTCTTTACGAAATATTTCTTCTGAAAATTCTTCTTCTGCCTCTGGTATTTGGAATTCCTGCAGGAAATGTCTGGCATTTTTCAAACAAAATTTGTATAAAATCCCTGGTAATGGGATGAAGACCCTTCTTTGGGAGGATTCCATCTCAGGCACTCCATAATTTTCCTTTGATTCTCAATTGCATGATTTAATGTTTTGGTTTAAGAATCAAGGTTTAAATCGACTTGCTAATATATGTAAGTGGGATCTTGAAGGAAATTGGTCTGGCTGGATTTTTCCAGATCACCCTGTCCATTTATCTGCTCAAAAATTGTATCTTTCTTACCTTCTCATGGGCCTAGCTCCAGTACACATTTCAAGCAAATATCAATGGGGATGGGGTGTTGAAGGGTCTTACACAGCTAAGTCTGCGTTCTTGTCTCTCACGCTGGCTCACAATTCGACCTTTCCTCCAGTGATTTGGCACTCAGTATGGTATTCTTGCTTCCATACGGTTAATTTCTTTGTGTGGCTGCTATTAAAAAACAAAATTTTGACTGGTGATAACCTTCAGAAACGGGTATTCAACGGGCCTTTCAGATGTTGCTTTTGCTAGTTGCTAATGAGACAGTCGACCATCTATTGGTGAGTTGTGAATTTGCCAGACAAGCCTGGCATCTGGTTCTTCATTATTTTAATCTTTCTTGTCCAAGGCAAAACTTTGTTAATCAATTCTACTATGCTAGCATGACCGGCGACCCCCAAAAGGTAATGATGCATCCTTGCATAAAAACTGGCATTCAATTCCAAAATTTATGTTGTGGTCTTTGTGGATTGCCTGGAATAATTGTCTATTCAGTGATCAACGGCCTAAACTCCAGCTTGTTGTTATGAAAACGTTATCATGGCTAACAGAAATAATTAGCTACTCAACATCTTCTTTGCCAGATTTGAATTATTTGGGTTCTTCTTCAAATGTTATGGGGAATATCAATTTGAAACCTATCTCACCCCCTTCGTGGAGGTTTCGAGGTGACACTGGTGCTCTCAACTCTTTATGGACGGGTTCATCTTCATCTACAATTTTTTTTATGGTGCTTCGAAAGGTAATCCCGGGGTCTCTGGCGCAGGTGGTCTTGTTATCTCTCCGGATGGTTTGTCTTCTATCAGGTTTTGCTGGGGGCTCAGCATTATGTCCAATAATCAGGTGGAGTTTTACAGCCTACTTCAGGCGAATCAGTTGGCCAAGAATAAAGGATACAAGTCTGTCCAAATTTTCGGTGATTCTGAAATTTTGATTAAATCTTTAAATTCCTCTGATAGTTTAAAAAAATTTGCTTTAATTGTAACTCTGTAGAGAATTCAGAGAGTTTTAAAATTTTTTGATAAGGCGAATTCCTATCATATCCTTCGGGGATTAAATTCTTCCGCGGATGACTTGGCAAATCAAGCTTGTCATCTTTCTCAAGGTTTTCTCAGTCTTAATGGGGAACCCGACCATTTTTACCCTATTCCGTAATTTCTATGTATAGGAGACTGTTTGGGAGTCTATATTCCTGTTCAGCGATATGTAGCAATTTCTCATGAATTTGTATCCAGGTTGATTGGTGTTTTGCCAAAATAATCCTGTTTTTCCTATTTCAATTAAACTACCTATTTTTGTTTTAAAAAAGAAGAAGAAGAAAACCCTCACGCAAATTGTGTGATCAGAAGTTAAATACAACTTATAGTTCTTGAGCCACTCTCTCATCCACCCCATTGAAACTCACAATTGACTCATCAATTTTAATCATCATGACGATTTCCATACAAAGGATCTTCAAAATATCCTACAACACCCTTACTTCAAACAGAGAGCCATTTGTCTACAAAAGCGCATCATCAATAAACATGAGATGATTCAAATACATATGGTGTACCAACTTTACCTCTTTTAATCTTCTTGAACCTTTAGCCTCTAATATAAAGTGGCTCAAACCTTTGGCTACCAACAGGAAAATATACAAGTAAAGAGGAAAACCATATCAAATACCTCTAGTAGGATTGCAAAAAGGAGAGGCAACATTGTTTACTAACACTACAAAAGACACTAAATACACATAACCCATAATCCAATTTACAATATTGAGAGAAAAAACAATTTGGATCAAAAGTAATGTGAGATATAACCAACACGCTTTGTCATATGCCTTTGAGAGATCTAGCTTAGCCACCCTTGGAATCATTTTCTTAGACTTCATGTTGTTAAGGCCCTCTTGAGCTACTCCAATAACATCATGAATTTGTTGACCTTCCAATAATCCAAACTGTGTTGGCAAGTGCACATTGGATAGCCATTTTTTCAAGCAAACAACTAAAAACTTAGCAAATATTTTATACACACAGTTACAGAGCAATATCTGTATGTAGTCACCATATTTCTTTGACTAACCACCTTCAGGATCAAAGTTATAACAATAGAATTGAAATTGGGAAGTACACACCTAGTCATCCTTACCTCAACAACTTGTAGTAGATCCTTTCCCAACAAGTTAAAGAAGGAAAGTAAGAATTATTTCATCCAACCATCGGGTCTCGATGTTTTCCCTTTTTGAAATAAAAAAGCACCTCCAATAGTTCAGACATGCTTACCTCCTAAAAGATATTAACATTGTCTTCTTATGCAATAAATCAAGGGAAATATGGGTAGACCTTCACGATTTCTGCAATGTTTTCTACCACTAGATATTTATTAATTTTGGAGAAATGTTGGAACATGAAATTTGCCAAGTTATTTAAGCCTTGAACACTTTGACCTTCCTTGTATGTGTAATTCCCATATCATATTGTGATTCTTCTGATGGTTGGTGAAACGATCTCATCTCCAAGTTCCATCCAGGTTGCTCTACTTTTCATTCTCTAATATGCTTATTTATCTTTGAGTACTTTGGCCTCTATAAATTTTAAACATGCCAATATATTTAGATCCTCCATTGAAAAAACCCCTTACAAGTTGTTAAAGGGAGAATCAATGGAATCCTCTACTACTTTAATAGATTTATCTTTATTATTAAACATGTTTTCTACCCATTCTACCACTTTATGCTTTAAATATGTAAGGAATCCGTGAACTTTCTGATAGCATAAATATTTGCACTCGAATTATAAGGAATCTAATCCCTCTTAACTAGATAATTGAACTCCGAATCCTTTGACCATGATGGATTGAAATTGAAAGGAGATGAGAGATTATCCTATTCCTAAGAGAGTTCAAGAAATATTAAATTATGGTCCAATCCTCCTCCTGATCTGACCCAACTCCTATATTTGTTCACTCTAAATAACAACTAACTTGTGGCCAGAAATTGGTCCAATCACTTGGAGACCCTTTCATTTCTAGGCATTTTGTTGTGCCAATTGGGTTTATGCTTGGATGGATTTAGATATATTAACCTGACATCTCTAATTCGATGGATGAAATATCATGATTAAGGATCAACACATATTACAGTTCTCCATACCTATTCTCTATTTAATGTAAAGTTCAAGTCACCTTTGATTATTAGGTTATTTTCCTTGATATAGATGAAGAAAATAATAGGTCCCAAAACCTTTGTTCCTGTCATGGCTTGTAGAAATTTAGAATGGATAATTTATTATCCAATCTCTTACACCTGAAGATCATGCACAATATTAAAGGCATAGAGAAGACACTAATCAAAGATAATTCATATCATTGTATCATAATCAAACCTGTGGACATACTGATTGCATCCACCTACTGAAAGTCCCAATATTTAAAGAAGTTCTTTAGATTACCAATAATCAAATCCCATGTACTAATTGTCTCTCGAACAATGAAGATATTAGGCTTGTCTTTTTCAACTATTCTATGAAGGGAAAGTATTCTAGCAAGGTTGCCCATACCCAAAATATTAATAAAGAGAATTTTCATCAAGCAACCGTCGGTCTACGTTGTGAATCTCTAAGATCCCAAATTAAATATTTTTTTTATCTTTCAAAATTTATGTCACAAATTTATTTTTAGCATGGTGCATATGGGACTTTCTACCAACACCACCCTTCGCCATTTCCCCCCTTGGGTCGACACCTAGTCCCCTTGAAACATAATCATCCCTTGAATTGATTGGGCCTTTGGATATAAGGAGGTAGGAATTCGTAACTTACCTCCCTTAAGAAGGGGATGATTACACCACTAGAGGTGACCCCCCTACTCTAGCATCATGAAAAGGAGGATTGCTAAGGAGAGAATTGTATGGAACAATGTCTTCAATACCCGTCAAGGGAGGATCTTTAGTAGGTGATCACCCAAGAAATAAGGCTTAATTATCTATGTTATTTCCACCCTCAACCCCACCAATGATTAGACTCACAGCAAGAGAAGGATCATCATTATCATTATTTGTGGAGCTTGTTACTGCTCAAAATAGGACTCATGATAGACTTGCAGATCGCGATGTCATGAGTGGTAAGTACAAGAGAAGCTAGAGCCCAATGTCACCTTAGCCTAGATTCTTGAACGCTTTAGGTCAACTCCTAAGACCAAGGGGGGTACCTAGAACTTGGTAAACAATATTTGTGATTCCCTAGACAATACACAAACATGTTTCCCAAGAAATTTTTTGGCATAGATCAGTTCCTTATGGAGTCAAAACAATGACGTATAATAATCACTATAAGAGAGGGAGGAGGTAAAGAGCTTTATCATGTATCCCAAGAAATTTAGCATCATATTTCTATTGTCATTATAGAATTTCATTGGTCAATGTATATCATAAAACTTAATAAAAAATCAGTCAAAACAATATCAGTCTCACCATGTGAAGAGTACCTTGTGTAGTAGGGGAAGGGGTATGATCAAGAGGGTGAAGAAAAGGCCCAAAAACAATTCTGAAAATATTATATCAAATCTGGTATGAGCTTTATAACAACCATAAAATAGAGTGTGGTCCCACTTGACACATTTTTTAATGAAATTCCAACCCCCCAAGGGTTAATCTAGGCCCAAAACCTCACTTTTTGTCCTTTCAAACTTGCCTGCAATGATCAATGTACATGTTGCACCTACAATAATAGATCTACAATAACCAAACCTTGACATGCACATTTAACCTAGAACAACATAATCCAACCATAAAAAAAGTTTTCCCTTAGGATTAACCATCTATTTGCATAGGGCACACTTTTCTATTTGAACAAAATTTCCAAATCTCAAGTATTATTTGAGATATATTTTTCTTTTTTTTTAGGGTTTTTTCGATTTTATATATAATTGGATTTTTTGTAATAAATGTACAAGAGAATTTAAAAGAAAAAAATAGTGAAAGAGAAGGGGTTGTGTCCTTAGTATTTTCAACCCTCATGTGATTAGAGATCAAGGTCAATGTCCCTACTCAATTTGGTTATTCAAGATTTATCAACTAGGGCAAGAGACTAGTAACTCGATACTAGGTAAAATTATCCAAAAACCCTAATTAGGGAAAAAATTGAACTCCAAGGCCCATAGTGGAGAGCTCATTCAAGAGGAAGGTCTACTCAAACAAATTTGACAAGATGTAGATAAAAAACCCTAATTTACCTTACCCAAGGTGTAAAAGCAACGTTAAACAATAAAATGGAGAGATCTTACCAACATCAGCCAAGAAAGGGAATAAGAGATACTTTTTAGGTCTTTCCTTAAACATAAGTTATTACAACCACTCTTAGAATCAACCTTGCAAGATAATATAAACCCTAGAAAATTCATCATTCATCACAAGCCAAAGAGAGAGGTGTGCATTAGTCAAAAGATCCAGTACACCAAGATAAAAACAAAAATTTTCATATTAGAACCCTTTTCCATGTTTACAAGTAAATGTTAGAATCATTATTTATGATGAGGCTTCCTTGACATAACTTTAGATCCTACCTTACTAAAACTTAAAATAATTGTGTTGTAATAATTGGCTCCAATTGTGGGACATGTGCTCTTCTGAGGAGTGCATGAGAACACCTGAATCATTTAGGACTTGTATACATACACACACATTTAACAAGAAATATGTCAAATACATAAAAGGTAGATACTTCTATCTTGTCTTATTCAAATCAAAATTAAATGCAATAAATAAAAAATGCAATGCATGTGTAAAAGTAAATGTTTAAATCAAATGAAACTAAATCTCTTTTGCGACCTACCAACCTACTTTATGCATGGTAAAAAACTAGGTGAAGTAAAATAATACAATCATTGAAGCCACCATAACATGTCATTCATGCTAGGGATTTTTCTTTTTCCTTGGCAAAATTCCAAGACAAAATCACATCAATGGTGAATTGAGTGGATGGCATTACATGTATTGAGATGGAGTTGGAACAATGGAAAATATCACAAACTTAGATGTCTTTAAATTATTTATGAGGAGTAGGTCCTCTTTCACAATCCCTCTCTATCCAAGCTTGGATAGGGATTAAGTACAAAGTTCCATCATCATAAGCTTCCTCATTGATCTTTGTTTGTTGTCCCAAATGATCCTCAAAACGAGCAAGGAATCCTTCATAATGAGGTTGAAACAATTCTACCATGTTGTCCATAAACCTATTCATCTATTGGTCATTATAAGAAATCTGTCAATCCTCAAGGTTATCAGGGACTTAAGGTTTGAAAACTACTGGCACTTTCCCTAATACTCAAATGGCCTTGCAAGAGAGAAGAACAGAAGAAGATGTTCCTAAAGAATCAACCAGCTGATTTTGAACTTTGGGGTGTTGAATTTTTATCTATTTTCAAATATTAACAATTATTTCGCAATTATTTTGATTTGGGTGCCCAGGCACACGACAAGGACAATAGTTCGATTGAATTAATCGAATACTACAATGGCGGAAGCATATTAAGAATAAGCAAAGTAGGAAATACACTACACACAGACAATATGATAGAGTTCAAACCAAAATCTATTGTTTCATTATTTTTCTATACTTTCTTAATACTTTGCTTGTATATTACAATAGTTTACATGTTTATATAGAGTGTTAAGAATGCTTGGGTTGTCTACCCGTTATGTTTAGTTACAAGAAGTTGGAATGGTTTGGAAGTTCAACCATTACATATGACAGAAGAAAGAGAGATAATATGTTGTAGTCACGTTGATCGCTAGTGTAGACAATGTATGTCAAAGTGTTGAACTTGTCGAGGTTTTGTTAAGGTTTGGACTTGTCAAAGCGATGTTGAACCTGTCAAAGTCGACAAACAGTGCCAACTTTTGGGTAGATCATACCTCCTTCCTTAAGAAACAATGGTCCCCATTGTTTGCTCATACAGATGAGGAAACTTGTTGGTGAGATCAATAGAAGAGTACCACTTTCCTTGTGCTGGGAGCTCCCCAACTTTAGCCACCTGAAACAAGGGAATTGTGTTCATCCTTGTATGGCGTATGCATCATCCAACAATGGTGTAGCAAGGAATAGGCTCCTGAACATCTGGATGGATGTCTTCGGGTTTTGTTGTCTACACACTGGTGCATGGTATGGTCCAAGTAGATCCACATTAAATACTGGATGTAAACCCAAGCATGAAGACATGTTGAGATGAAAAGTGTTTTATCCAATTTGCTTAAGGATATTGTACGGACCATATCGAAAAGGATTCAGATTTCTATATGGACTAGTGAAGCATTCTTGCTTGAGATGCAACTAGACCTTATCCCCAATTTGAAATGAACGAGGAGTACGATTCTTATCATGCCGGGCCTTATATTTCACATTAGATCGTTACAACATTTCATGTGCTTGTTTCTGAATGTTGTAGATTTGGTCTCAAAACTTCAATGCTTTTTCCACTTCTCATTGGTCAGAGTCAATTTTGTTTGACTGTGTCGGTGAACTGATCAAATCGATGGGAATTGAGGGTTGAAATCCATAATAGATATCGAATGGACTCTTTCTTGTGGAGCTGTGTTGAGTACTATTGTAATTGTGTTGTATATATGGGATACTTTCATCCCATGTACAACGATGCTAGTGGTTGTACATGCAGAGCAGTTGTACTACAATGCAATTCACGACTTCTGTCTATTCCTCTATCCGAGGATGGAAAGATATCGACAAAAAGAGTCTCGTGTCAAGTTGTTTCCAAATAGTCTTCCAAAAGATGATGACAATTTTTTCATATCTGTTGGAAATGATGGTCGTCAGAAGAACATAATGTTTCCAAACATGTTTGAAGAAGAGTTGAGCACTATGTTGTGTTGTTGTAGTCTTCTTGCATGGAATGAGAATAGCCATCTTGGAAAATCTGCCGACTACAACTAAGATCGTGCCATGTTGATGTTTGGTAGTAGGATATCCTGCCAAGTCATCCATAGAAATAGATTCCCATGGTCGATTAGGAACCAAAAAAGGGATATACAATCCTTGTTGTTGATTCAACGGTTTAGCAATAGCACAAACCACACATGATCGAATGTACCTATTGACATCATATTTAAGAGAAGGAAAATAAAAATACTTTTGGAGGATGGAAAGGGTCATTGCTACTCAAAAGTGTCATGCATTCTTGCTATAGTGCGTGTCCCATATGAGCTTATGTCGATGCTCATATGTCGGTACACAAAGCTATCCAAGCTTGTATAGCAAGGTATCTTTCAAGAAGTAGTCGGTAGTGGAAGGCGAGTTGGTTTGAACCTGTAGATAAATTGTAGAAAAGCCACAGTCTACTGAATACAATTGAGGCTAAGTAGTGGTGGCATAGCCCTGTATACTCATCACTGTGAAAAGTAGAGTAATGGGTGGTCGAATGAGATAATCGAATACAGTATTGGATTTACCTTTCTGATACTTAATTACCAACTGAAATTGTTGCAGGTAATTAATCCACTTGAGTTGTTGATTTGTTTGTAGTTTCGACTGGGATGGAGCGAACTATAAGGGATTGTGGTCAGTAAAAATGATTGTTTCCTTCCCAAGAATGTAGTGTCTCCATTTTTTAAGGGACTGCACAATGGCATATAGTTCCTTTTCATACATCAAATACCTTCTGACGATGTCATTGAAAGTTTCGGAATGAAAAGCAACTGGGTGAAAAGACCGAGTGATCATCGCACCTAAACCATAGTCTGATGCATCCTTATCAATCTCAAAAGGTTGATGCAAATTAGGTAACACAAGTATTGGTGCAGTACAAATCTTGTGTTTGAGCTGCTCAAAATATTGTTGTTGTGTTGTTGTCCATTTGAAGACATTTTTCTCATTTCCCTCAGTATACTGATTCAAAGTCCAGGTTATGTGACTGAAGTCGAGTATGAACCGTCAATAAAAATTCACCAAACTAAGAAAACATCTTAGTTCATAAATGTTTTGAGGAATGGTCCAATATTTGAATATTTGTACTTTGTCTGGATCGACGTGAATGCCTACAGATTTGATTACATACCCCAAATATTTGTTCTTGTTTATCGTTAATGAGCATTTGTCCATGTTCAAATAGAAACGATGTTATCGAAAAGTGTCGAGTACTTGTCGAAACTGCCAAACATGTTCTTCCCATGATGGAATGAAAATAAAGATATCATCTAGATAAGCAGTGACACACTTGCCAATGAAGGATCAAAGAATATCATCCATATATCGCATGAAGGTCACAAGTGCATGGTTAAGCTGAAAGGCATGACTAACCATTAAAAAAATCCTTCCTTGGTTTTGAAATAAGTTTTCCATACATCGGTGGGCTCGATCGGAATTTGATGATATCACGACTTGAGGTAGAGATTAGTAAAGAATTTATCACCTTTTAGACAATCGATGAGTTTGTTTATCCTTAGAAGAGGGTATATGTTCTTTACCAAATTTTTTTGAGAGCCCGATAGTCGATGCACATGTGCCAAGTTTCATCTTTCTTTGGAATGAGGACAATTGGCCACATGGAGAAGAGTTGGGTTGGATGTGACCTATGTTGATTAAAAATTTAAATCTCGAATCTGTTAGTGAATCTCTTCATTCTCGATGATGGATCTTCTGTAAATAGATGTGTTAGGTAATGAAGAACCAAGAACAAGTTCAATGAAGTGTTTTACCAAGAAATGTAGAGGTACTCAATTTGGCTCTTGAAATACATTCCAGTATTCATCAAAAATATTGTCAATATGTTGTTGTTTTCGAGAGCTGCACTGGTCGGTGAGTCGACTAGTTACTGCAGTCCTCTTAGAATGTTGAGTTTAATCATGATCAATGCGAATCTCTGAGCATGATTGATGAGCTTCTTTGTCTATTTAGAATATACAATTGCAACCATTGGTGTAGCTTGTCGTTCTAGTATGTCATACCATTGGTTCCATATTTTGACAATCACCTCCTAAGGTCATGACTAATAACTCCCATGTCGATCCCATAAATAAGCTTTCCCAAATAGGGCATCGACTATGGAAAGCGATTCCACGTCACATAGTACTTCATCTTCAAAAGGCTTAATGAAGTAGGTGAGTCTACATTATCGAGTGATCCTTAGTTGTTGTCCATCCTTCATCCAACTGGTATTATAAGGTTGATGATGTGGAGTGGTGACAAGACCTAGTTCCTTCATGAGATATTCAGAAACAAATTTCTTTTGGTTACCATTATCCACAATCATATGTAATGAATTGTTTTGAACCCATATCTATGTATGGAATAGGAACTCTCATTCATCCTCGTCAACGATAGTCGAGTCTATCAGAGTGGTCGATGTCGATGTCAAAAGGGTCAATGCTTTTGGGTCATATTCTACCAGGGGTTTGTTTGACAAGTCGGAGGTCAACAATTTTTCCAAAAATGTCTTCAGAGCCTTGCATTCAAACGTATGATTCCATAATGAATTCTAGTAATCACACCATTTCTTGGTAGGGATTTGTTTGTTACATTCCCTTTTTTTCTTTCTGAGAGTTCTTTTTTCCATGGTCTTGCTTTAGCAGGGTCGGCTGAGAAGGGTGTCTCGACTTATCAGATTCGGCTGGTGATTTCTTGTCGAATGTTCGACCTGTCGGTTTGGTCGTGAAACGTGCTTTTCCTCTTTTTTTAGCTTCAATCTTACTAGCATAGTGGAATGCATTCGCAAGTGTACTGATAGTCAAAAACTTCATCTTTTGTTGAATGTATGGGGACAATCCAATAATGTACTTCAAAACAAGAAATTCCTCTTCTTCTTGGACGTCAAGTCTTGCCATGAGTTGATAGAACTCATCATTGTAACTCTGCATGGACTAGTCTTTCCATTGCCTTAGTTGCTTCCACTTCTTATATTGTTGTTCAATGTACTTGGGGAACTACTTCCGAATGTACTCGACAAATTTCTCCCATGTATCTATGGGGTCTCAATCTTTCTCCATCTTTGTCGATAAATTCTAGTAGTGCACATAGGTCTACAATTTTAAGGATGCAATGGTGATCTTTTCATCTTCTAAGAGTTGATTCACAGAGTAATAGGATTCCAGTTGTTGTACCCAATTGTCTACGGATTCCACGTCAATCTTTCCTTCTAGATTTGGTATGTCCAAGTTCATTTGTACTTTGAATGGACTGATTTTGTCATAGTTAGATCTCATCGAGGATCCTCTTGAGGTCAAGGTGATTTGCATGAGAATCTCATTGAACTGGGTGAACACTTCGGTTCATTATCGAGCCAGTTTTTTCTCTATAAGTTGCTTTGTCTCGTCAGTTGCATGTCTATTGTTTGTTTCTTTGGCCATCTTTGATCTAGTGGTGCGAGTAAATAGATAATCTGAATTCAAAGGTAGTGTCTTCTTATATTGTTGATTTTGTGAGCATATTTAAACAGGCATAAGTTAGGTAACCTCGATAGAAGTGTATACACACAACTTAAGCACGAAAAAGCTATGAATCTGCTCTGATACCTATGATATGGGCGACCAAGTGCATGATGGGGACAACCATTCGATTGAATTAATTGAGATTTGTTATGGCGAAATCATATCAAGAGTAATAAAAGAAAGAAATACACTACAGACATAAAACATACACACAGACAATATGCAAGAGTTCGAACCAAACTATATTGTTTCATTACAGTTCTATTACTTGCTTAATACTCTGTCTGTATATTACAATAGTATACATGTTTATATAGAGTGCTAAGAATGCTTGGTTTGTGTTCCTGTTACATTCGGTTACAAGAAGTTGGAACGATTTGGAAGATAAATCATTGCATACGACAGAAAGACAGAGAGAAAATATGTCGTAGTCGTGTCGATCGTTGGTGTTGACGATGCATGTCGAAGTGTTGAACCTCTCGAGGTTGTGTCAAGTTTGGACTTGTCGAAGTTGATGTTGAACCTGTCGAAGTTGAAAAACAATTCCAACTACTGGGTAGATCACATTTTCAATCATTCATTTCATACCACAATTTTCATTGAATAATTGTACTGAAAATTTCAACTTAAATTGCAGCAGAAACAAATGATCATAGAAAGATTGCCATGCACAAGAGACATAAGTATTTTAGCTTGGGAAACCTAATAGGGAGAAAACCAGGCCAACTATTCTTAGAATAAATCAATCCAAATAAACTAAAATACCATTCATGAAGAGAAACCCTAGCACATAAGAGGTTCTTCCTTCACAAGAAACCCTAACAAGGGTAGCAAATCTTCCAAAGACAATAAGAATCCCAAAAATTACTCCTTTGAATTTTGTTATGCTTGGATGAAATTGTGCACTAGGAGAAAGAAGATGTGAGTGATGATAGGTGTGAAAATGAAGTGTTGGAGAACTTTATTTATATTCTTGAGATCAATTTACTTTTTCACCAGTGGGGTTGACTTGTCTTCTTTTGGTTAGGTCAACCTGCTATTTTAATCTTTATCTTTGTTTTATCTTTGAGTTCAATTTGCACTTCTAGTCTTCTATCTTTCTTGATGCTTCTTCAATTCTATATGAGACTTATTCAATGGTTGGCGTGACTTCTTGGTTATTTCTTCGTCATATAAAAGTTGTCCTTGTTGATGTTCGTCTCCTCGCATGCATGTATATTCATGCATACAACTCTAATGTTGATTTGAACCCAATCTAAAAAGTCTTGGAAACTTCTTAGAGCCTATGTCAAATTCAACATTAGATTATACTTTGTAGATTTCAAAAGGGGATGAAATCCCCTAACAAATAAAAAAGTCAAATCACTCTAATATAGAATAGATCACTCCTCGAAGCACTCCTTCTTAGAATATGCAATGTGACCTCTAGTCTTATACACTCTTAGCCATTTGTCATGACTAATCAAGGCTAAGAACCTTGATCCTTATTTACTCTTAGTCACTTCTCATGACTAATCAAGGCTACACCATGGCCATCCTCCACTACCCATTGGTCAATTCTCATGACCTCTCTAGGGGAATATCTATATAATGTTTCTTGATGCTTCAACCTAGAGAAAAATCAACACTCCCTCTCAGAAAGAAAAATATTTTGCATCACTCCAAGATTCTAACTTGATGAGAATGTTCATAGGAGACACTCTGCATCAATTCCAAGATTCTCACTTGGTGAGAGTATTTATGGGATACTTTCTGCATAACTGCCAAGCTTCTCACTTGGTGAGAATGTTTCCATCACTGCCAAGATTCATACTTACCGAGAATGACCGTAATCCATCTCAGATATGTACTCCATATGCATCTGAAGTATTTCACTCCTAGCAAAATCATATGACTATCTAGATAAATATCATTCCAAGTCCATTCACTTCTCAGGAATGTACACTATCCATCTATAGAACCACCACAGTGTCTAGGACATTCACTTCTCATGTTTGTTTCTTAATTGTAGAACCATCATGGTATATGGGCCATTCAATTCTCATGAATGTCTATCGCTCATATATAGAACCATCATAATATTTGGGCCATTCACTTCACATGAATGTATGCCCAATGATACCCATCCATCAACACTCCCTCTCACTGAGGGAGGAATTATTCATCATGCCAAGTGTGTCCCTAAAGTATACAAATATTTCCTTAGATAGAGGCTTGGTGATAATGACGGCTATCTGTTCATATGTGGATATGTACTAGAGTTTCATTGCTCCCTTCTGCACCATGTCTTGGATGAAGTGATATTTGATCTCAATATGCTTTGACCTGCCATGAAATATTGTATTTTTTGAAAGCTTGACACAACTTTGATTATCACAATGTATCAAGGTCATCTCTAGCTATTAATCAAATAATCTTATAAGAATATTCTAAAGCAACACTACTTCACGACTTGTAACATTGTAATCATAATACTTTGATTTTGTTGTATTGAGCATGGTGAAATTTTGCATCCTACTAAACCAATATATAATGGTTGAACCTAAGCTGAAGTGACACCTTGAGGTTCTCTTTCTAATATACATAACCATGCATCCTCACTTCACCACCTGAGGCATATCTCAAACCATGTCTAGTTGTACACACAGGTACCTCCACACATGCTTTGTTGCAACCCAACGTAAATGCCTCGATTCAACCATAAATTGGCTCAGGTTGTTAATTCCAAAGCAAATATCTGGCCTGGTTGTTAATTCCTCCATAGGTGTATTCATGTACTTATAATCCATCATATTGAATATCTTTAGGATCTCGATTGTGTACTTCCCCTAACCGAGGAAGACCTCATCTAGTCTCTTCCACACCTCTAATCCCAATAATTAATGCATCATGACAAGATAATTCATCTCAAACTCATAGGCCAACTCCCTGTTAACCCGAAAAAACCCTCACTCAGCTCTACATGGCCTACACCACCCAAGGACACCCATGTACGACCCTCATTTCACCCCATTAGACCCCCACACCCTAAAAAAGGCTTAAGAATGAGCAAAAGGGCTTAAAAAGCCCAAAAAGAGCCTAAGTAAGTTCTCTTAGGGGCTAAAGCCTCCAAAAGGGGGCTAAAACCCCTAAAAGGAGCTAAAGTTAGGGCAGAAGGGGCTAAATCCCCAACCAGGGGCTTAAAACCCTAAAAAGCCCCAAAAAAGCAATAAATAGAGGGGTGAGGGTCACTCTCAAAACATTCCTCCCTTGCATACTATTATGCTGCCCATGGATGCCTTGAGACCCTTTGTCTCTCAAGCCACCCACATCCCCCTCTCATCCATTCATTCTCCCATTGAGCCATAGCTCCTCCATTGCTAAGAGAGAGAGAGAGAGGTGCTTCTTCCAGCCAGGGCATGGTGGCCCATTGCACCAAAGAGAAGATATACATGTGTATTTTGTTTTGTGTATTTGCTTTTATTTAATCCATTGCTTGTTTGCAGTTTTTCATTTTCTCTTTGCAAGTTATTGGAGCAGAACCTTAACATTGTTTGCAGAAGGGTTCTCCACTTAATTTTTCATTACTGTCCAGCCTCATTTCTGCCTTTCTTTTCTGCATTTCCATCCAGGAACCTATCCTTCCTCCTATAGACGGAAGGTAGCCATTCTTTCCCTGTAGCAAGGGAGAAATCCCTGCTACAAAACTGGCGACCATACCAGGTCAATCCCACAGGATCCCTGGGTCTGTTTTTAAAAAAAAATTCAAGTTTTAGTTTAGTTTTGCCCTAGGTTAATTTTTTTTTATCAAATCTAGTTTAAATCCTATTTATTTACAGTTTATGTTTCTGCCGAGCCTCCACAAGGAAAATCCGAGTCCATTTGGCCACAACATAGGTTATTATCGGCCGGATCTGACTCAGGATAAAAAAAAACCCAATCCGGAGCAATTCACACTTATCGAGCCTAAACAAGGGACCAGGTTGCTCATTCAGGCCTCACAGGTGCGACAGGTCACCCTTTTTCCCCCAAAAGGTGTGACTTCCTTTAGAAAGACAGACTGCTTCTGTCTACAGAATTTGACCGACCCCCTCGCCTATTTCTGGAAAAATTTGGCGACCCCCTTGCAACATTTGACCCGAAACATGCGATCTGTCACTCAGAAGTTTATTTTTAATAACTAGGGACTGTCAGTGTGGCTCAGCCGCCTTTGTCCATCCGAATTGTCGATTTATGTTTCTGTTTTATTTTACTGCAGTTTCATTCACAGAACTAAGTGTAAGTTAAAAAAATTTAATGGGTTAATGAATCTAGCCTAACTAAAACTTACCTAAAATCAAGAATCTTGCTTACCCTTCCTCCTCTACCTAGTCATCACCCTTCGGGGTATCCTGGGATAAGATGAAGGGAACAACTCATATAGTAATAGGCCCTTCACCCAATATTGTTCAAAACCACTAAAAACGGGTGACTTGGAAGGTATAGGGGATAGAGAAGGAGGGCTTCTCACGACGCTAAGTGTCCTCCCTGTTGACCAACCTTGCATCCGGGAGGTGACCTGTGGATCTACGGATGGGCTTAGTCCCATTGTGTTGAGAGCCCAGCACCTTCTCCTGGTTGAAGAAGAATACAGGTGTAAGGTAGTCACCTAGTTAGGCTATCACAATTCAGGGTAAAAAATGGTATCTGTCTACAAAATTTCTGTTTATTTATTGCTTTCAACCACAATATGATGAACTCTGTGGAATATACATAAACCATTTGCATCCACCAAATAACAAAAACACAGAAAGACATACACACCATACCACGTAAATCAACCCAACTTAGTTCATGACGCTGAGAGAGACACTAAAATTTGTAAATTTACTCTAAGTTCAAAAAATCTGCAGTCTTTGAGGACATAAGTCCTTAACTGCCTCAACCGTGGGAAGTACTTGGGCTCAGCCCAGAAACTCATTGTGAGGAGTACCACGAGAACCCCAAAGTAGCTGGCTGCTGAGAGGAATTTCCAAGCGAAACGGGTAATGACCTCTACCAATTGAGTAGAACGCCCATGAGGAAAAAGCTAAGCGCTGTCTTCTGGTAGTCTTGGTGGCCAAGTGACCACCTACAGCCAATAGGAAGCCATTGAAACTAGGTCCAAAAAATCAATTCCACCAGTTTGATCAACAGATCTAACACAATTGATCCCTCACGCTCTTCCTCACGCCTAAGAGGCGAACCACCAAAATTCAGGTCATTGAACCGACACTGTCGAGACCATTCTCGATGACCTCTCACACCATCAAAAGGCCACATAGCCTCTGATTCAGATTCAGACCCATATCAGTTTAAACCAGACCTGCACACAGCACCATCAAGCCCCATGGCTGGTGCAAACCCAGATCCATTTTTCGGCATATAAATCGCTAGTGGACCCATGTACACACCAAAAAATGTCACCAACAACCCTGCAGGTGGCCCCAGCATGGTCATGCAAAGTGTCATCAATCAGCTACCACCACCCATAGTGACCACTCAAGCTGTCCCACCTGCAACACATGGGGGCAGTGGCCCTCCCACATACACTGCCCCTCCTGTCACACATGGGGGCAGTGGACCTTCCACCTACACTGCCCCTCCTGTCATACATGGGGGCAGTGGCCCTTCCATCCACACTGTCCCTCCCACCACACTTGGGGGCACTGGCCCATCTATAATGGCACCACCAGTACCCCTAGCTATGCAGGTACATTATGCACCTGCAAACCCCATCTCACATCAACCTGGGGTCAAACCTGCCTTTCATGGCTCATCTTAACTTGCCTAATTTGGCTCGATTGATAAATGAACCCATCTGCCATCAAAAAATTTGGCCTCCCATGCCAACCAAACTTCCCTCAGACATTCCCAAGTTTGAAGGGAAGGCAGGGGAATGTCCCCAAAACCACATCATGACATTTCATCTATGGTGCTCATCAAACAACATCGTAGATGATTCGATTAGGCTAAGACTGTTCCAATGCACCCTCACAGGTGTAGCAACCAAATGGTACATTGAGCTACCACAAGCCAAGTACCCAGATTTCAACTCCCTGGCTTTCATGTTCCTACAGTATTTCCTACTCCCCGTCAGATATAACAAAGGGGTGGATATCTTGTTATCTTGCCACCAAAACACTGCGACCCATATAACCGACCACATCCATGAGTGGCGGCGACGCTGTACTTTGTATAAGATCCAACTTGACGACAAGATCTTCCTGGATTGGTTTCTCAAAACCTTGCTCCCACCCATAGCAAAGGACGTCGCATCCGAACGTCCCCAATCTAAAGAGGGTGCCATACTGAAATCCCAACTGTTTGACCTGATCTATGCATAGTTTAGATACCTTTACACTGTCATTCCAGATGCCCCCCGTGCAGGTACCTCCTACCGGGATGCACCAGGGGAATCCCATGCTACAGATGGCATCATAGGCTCGGTCTCCCAATAGCCATAGCACTGTCCGACACCACCTACAGTTCCACCACAACCAAGCAACACTACTAGTGTTTCCTACCAAAACCAAACTTTGGACTATGCAAGAATGATGTCCCAGTTCGAAGCCACAACTTCCTATGCACAGCCTGTGCCACCGCAGCAGGCTCGGGCCTTGGCATGGCAGACACAGCAATATGCAGGGCAAATGCCCACATTTGTGGCACCGTCGCCCACCCAAATTTATTATGCACCACCAATGCAAGTTGTTCAATCCCTCGCCCCTGCTCCACCTGCTTCGTTGGGAAAAGTATTTGCACAACAAAACCGTCCCAACCAGCCACCCCCCAATAATCAACAAGGGCAGGCTAGGAATAACTGACCTCGAAACCAAGCCAATAATCAACCACAGGGAGGTGGTCAACAACCAAATCCTCCCAACAATGTCACGGCAAACAAACCCGCCCAAAATCCTCCACAACCAAATGCACCAAGGCACAACACTCCGTTGCGTACAAACCAACCATGCACACTCTGTGAGGTCTACGGGCACTACACATTCGAGTGTCCCTTCATGGGTCGCATGAAGCAGGCCATTTGGAACGAGGTTCAACATACCACCAACACAACAGACCAATCCCAACCCAACCTGACACCACAAGGACCTCCTCCTATGGTGCTTGAGAACCCATTACCAGTCCAAGGATTGGTGGCAACCGCACCCCCTCCCCAACCCAATCCCAACGCTCCGGGGCCACCTCCCATGGCCGAAACAGGTGTCCACCACCTGCTAGCTATGACAACTAAAGAGGTCAACCTACAAACTAGACAGAATCAGTACGAAACCATCACTGAACCCGCTAACACATCAGTAGCATCTATGTCTAAAACAGTTAATGCACCTCTTCAGTTACCCTCGCCCCCCCATACGTTGGGTTGCCAATAATGCTGTGGCTAGAGCTGTTGTCATCTACAGCATTGTGGATGATTTGGTCGAAACATCAACTCCCATGTCTACTCTTAAGGTACTCAAAACATGCCTACCATCAACGACACCCGCTAACGTGATCCCTACCATCAACACCATTGATCCGCAAGGGATGACCACACACGCCAATGTGGTCCCTACACAATCAACACCATGGTTGACAACACACCAGCCTCCCCATTGTTGAATGTGGGCCCTGGGTTGTTTGTCGATACCACCATGACGACTCATTTCCCCTTAGTGTCACCACCACCCACACAAAATGAGACTGCAGACTTGTGCATGCTCTCATCCAACACCGCTGCACCCAAACAACAACCGCAGTCGCATCCCCAACCGCAACCACAACACCGTCTGCAGCCGCAACATCAACATCAACCCCAACATCCACAACATCAGCAGCAGCCGCAACATCATCCGCAGTCACAGCATTACGCGTAGTTGCAACCACAACCTCACCCCCACATACAACCACCAAGGAGTTATCTGGGCTCCTCTACAGTCCATACAATTCCCTTCCTTTTTCCCCCGCCTGGTGTCATGAGCAAGCCAGTAATGGCCACCCTAAGCCTACCTAACTTTACATTGGGAGTTCCCATGTGGTATCTTGATCCACTATCTCAACCACTAATCCCCCAGGTAGTCTTAACCCCCGTACAACCCATTGCGGTCGAGTCCCATCCTCCACCCAGCCCGTCAAAACCAACCACTACACCCGCACCGCCCCACCCAAAAAGGGCTAGGCGCAAGAATGCGAAAGCTACCGCAGAACCGTGACAAATCCCACCTTGTGCCATCTGCGAAGAGTAAGTCCATCTGACTCAGAACTGCCTTGAGATTCCAATGATCCGTGCGCATTTGGCTGCCATGGATACAACCGAAAACCTCCCTGTGGTTGAACTTCCAACCGCGTCGATAGTTAGGAACAAGACACTGAGAACAAACCATGCTTGCGCCCTTTGCGGATTATATGGACACTATTCTCACTATTTTCAAGACTTGTCTGAATTCCAAATCGCTTTAGCCGACCTCCCTCAACATTCCCTTGAATCTAAGATCACCCTGATCAAAGAAGTTCACCCTCCACCTCCTTCTTTGGACACCATGTCCATTTATATGATGTCCAGTTCAACCGACCCTAACATCTCCACCTCCAACGACGGTCCATCAGACCTGTCTCTTCGTTGCTTCCACAATGATGAGGAGATACTTGAATCCCTAACCTCCCCGGAATACCCATGGGATGACATGCACCATCGCGCGTTCTTCCTCCCTAAAGAACTTGTGTCGCAGTCTGACCAGTTTTCCGTGGAGACCAAGGATTTCATTCATGGGAAAGTCGACTGGTTCAAAAACCCCATTCCGGCACCAGACGCCTTCGAAGAAGGGAACATGGCCAACATCTTGCCCACCATCAAAATCAACATCTCAACCAATCCCGAGGTTGTTGAAGAAATCATGTTGGGGGCATCCTACTCCCCGAAAGAAGTCACTGCCTACAAAGCTCTCTTCCAAGAATTCTGTGACATCTTTGCCTGATCTTACACTGAAATGCCCAGGTTGTATCCATCAATCATGGAGCACCACATCGACACTTGGCCCGATGTGGCCCTCATTTGCCAATAGCAACAACACATCCATCCTTCCAAAGTGGTCGCGGTCAAAGCCGAGATAGAGAAGCTGCGCACTGCCAGCTTCATTTACCCCATTTCCTACACCACTTGGGTTTCTAATCATGTTCCCGTGAATAAAAAACAGGGTATCATCCGTGTTTGCATAGACTTTCATGATCTCAATGGGGCGTGTCCCAAAGACAACTTCCCAACACCCTTCATCGATCAGATTATCGATGCATGCACCGGACATGAGGCCGTTTCCTTCATGGATGGATTTTTCGGGTATAACCAAATCCAGATCTAGAAAGAAGATCGTTACAAGACCACATTCACAACCTCATGGGGCACATTCCCATATCAAGTCATGCCCTTTGGCCTGAAAAATGCTGGAGCCACCTTCCAACGTGCCATGACACACTGTTTCCGCAACCTCACTCACATCATGTTGGTTTGTCTTGACAACCTCATCACGCGGTCACAGAAACAAGCACAACACATAGACGACTTACGACAATTCTTTCTACAATGTTGCAAGTACGAAATCCGCTTGAACCCTTTCAAGTGTGTTTTTCGTGTCCCAACGGGCCATCTCCTAGGGTTCATCGTGTCACACAAAGGAATGACCGCTGATCCCCTGAAAGTCCAAATGACTTTCCCTTTAACGTCTCCACTTTGAGTGACGATACTACAGCCTGTAATATAGTCTTTCTCCTTTTTTGTTTTACACATTTTTGAAAAGTGAGTCTTATGTATCGTTTCCCCTCATTGCTCCAGATGGATCATACCTCAGACCGGTATATGGGATTGGCTGATGGAGCAAGCAGATGGTCTCCAAACCTTGCCTCGGCTGCATGGGTCATCTACTCCCCATCGCACGAGTTGATCCATACCGACAAAATATGCGTGGGCAGTGCGACCAACAACTAGGCTGAGTATGATGGTGTCAATGGCCTCTTGGTCGCTGCTCTCCAATTAGGCGTTCACCATCTCGATGTATTCTTAGACTCCCAGCTACTTGTTTCTCAGTTGAACAACTACTATCGGATACGTTATCCTTGCCTCTTTAGAAAATTCCAGCACACTAAACAGATGGTTAGAGCATTTGAGTCCATCACATTCACACATGTTCCCAGAAATCTCAATAGTGTAGCAGATCAAATGGCTAATGACATTCTAAACTGGCACATTCATAATCGCATATAGGAAACATACAACCATAACATCATGCATAATCATATCCAAAAATACACACACAAGTGTAATTATACATCATCTAGGCATTGCATTCCACATCATCATAAAAAGACTCACATATATAAAACAATAAAAGCACATCCACGTGCGTCAAAAATATATATATAAATAGATAAGTCGCATGTCCAAAATATGTCCAGTACAAAATGAGAATCCACATATGCTTTCACAGCGGGATATACATAGCAACACAAAAACTCCTAAGTGCACCAATGCACTAGGGGCAACCCCATTAGACTGCTAATCTGACTCAGTATCATCATCTTCCTTAGAAGACTCATCCTCTACAGGAAGATCGCCTCTCACTACCCGACGAATGTGCTCACAGGCCATAGCCATCCTCCTCGTCACAGAAGTCCACTCTGGAGGAAAACTATGAATATAAGCAATCATATCATTGCTCAGATGCTGCCAGCCATCATCAGAGACCCTAGTAGCAAGCCGCTCCAGATGCGACAGCAATCCATCCATCTCCCGCAGTCACCTGCGAGGGTTCCCAGTAGGAACTGCCATAGGATCCATGGAAACCACCCGCCTCTGATGCTTGGGCGGCGGGTGGGGACCAATATATGCATACACAAACAAGGACGCCATCAGTCCACACATATCAACATACAACTATCAACCAACTCAACTACACTATGTATAAAGATGAACATAAAAACATCACACATACATACTAGCTGGTCCCCACGCCTAGCCAGGAGGTAGGGGCATCTCGGGGTCCCATGATTGTTCACACCCGCATACGAGTACTCCTCAATGACCACTAGAAGCTGATGCCACTGCTCTAACAACTCCTCAGTAGAGAAGCGGCCCACTCTGCTTCCACCCTCTCGTATCATCATCTAGCACCACCGGTACATCCGTGGCTCCCGTGGACCACTATCCTGCACAGCCCGGTGTGGACGCAGTGTAGGTACTTTCTAAAAAAAAAGCACATAGAAAGGAGCCAAAACAAAATCTTGCTCCAGATGTCTTCGACTTGTTCAGCTGACGTCGAACAGCCTAAAGATACATCTAGGCCCACCCATAGTATGTGCCCCCTATAACACGCTCTACCAGTTGACGCTTCCCTCCAGATATCTTGTGGCTCCCTGTGGAACCCAAGATACACAGCAGTATTTTCACCACTGCTCGTGTCGATAGCTCCTCAATGTCAAACATCATGATATAGGAGCCACGCACATACGCCCTATCGTAACAGTGCTAATCACATAGCCCCTCCAATGACTCCCCCCGACACAACACTGGTGCCAAGTCACCAACAACTTCCAACATAGGGAGCCCAGTCAGGAAGTACACATCCACTAGCGCAATCTCAATACGCTGGCCCTGGAAGAGGAAGACCTCCTCCTCATCATCCTAAAAGCTCACCAGCGTTTGCAGCACCAAACGCAAGCTCTTCATGAGGGGTATCCTCATGAACTTTAGTAAACCACAATGGGCCAGTGTATCATGCATATTCCCATCTCGTAATGACACCTCCCGGAGGTCTTTACAGTCTCTCTCCCGCCACTTAATCTCAACCATCTTGCACAAGCAAAAAACAAATGTCGGCCACTACTCTCATAAAAAAACATCACCCAGAGGTCAAGTCGCACCTGTTTGGGAAAAATGGGCGACCAAGTCGCTCAAAAATGCCCCACGGGTGTGGCCACATCGCTCTTTTTCCTTCAAAAGGTGCGACTTGGCTCCATGAAACCCCAACAAGCTCATGGAGGACCTCCAGGTGACCAAATGCAGAATGTAAACCACTAAAAAGAAGAGATTTAGCGAGAGCTTTTACCTGCAAGTCACGGAACCTCAAACCGCCAGTCAGAACAGGGGAAATCAACAAATGAATATTTAGGGCCCACCTCTCCAACTCCACACTAAACAGTGACAATGACACCTCACAAAGTGGTCCCCACCCTTATATAGGCCCTATTTGACCTAATTTCTCTCATTCGACATAACAGGACCATACAGAGTCCGTTTTAGATGCCATTCATGCCACTGGTTTCAGAATTCCGTCCTCTATCTTCTTATGAGACAATAATCTCATGTTTAATAAACAAATTTTGGGACCACTTCCCGAAAGTCACCTTGACTTACGAGCCACACCATGGCAATGCAAGTGTTTGCGAAACTGTACTTGTATCACTCTTACCTACTGCTACTCATGCGGGTTTTCAGGCCACCGCCCATTAAGGAACATCATTTTCATTTCTGTAACATAAAGCCATCTACTTCATCCACCACACCTTATGCAGATCTCTGGACCATTGTCTAGAAAACAAATTATTTCCCTTACATGTATTTAGCATATAACTACCTCCGGACTTGCACTCACATCACATGTAGTCAAGTCCATCCACCGTAACTCACACACATCTCTCCTGACCTCTGTTCGAGAGCCACCTCGGTTTGTGTGCCTCTGCCACACCGACTCGCATGCCTCTGTCAAGATCTATCCCATGCATGTATTGATATGTTTGAGAGCCACCTGCTCTGTCCATACTGCGCGGATGACCTTTGGACCACTGTCCACTGTCCCGACATGGGGTACCTCCTGTGCCACCGCAATCGGTTGATCACATTGGAGTTTCTTTTAATCTCTTTTCTGACTCCTAAAAACAATGAAAAGATGGCCGAGAGTAGCTGCTTCCTTTCCCGCTCGTTAAAGTATAGGAAAGGGCATCTACATCGTCACATTTATTTCCTTTTGTGGACTATGTAGACCATTAAATGAAAAGGACCACCTTGGCATATTCAAGCCAAGACCGTTCCCCTTTGCATACTTTTATGCTTTCTCAGGCAAAAGGATCGCACTTTATGAAAAAGCTCACTATGGGTTGTCGTTAATCTCTTTTCCAACCTTCTCATCAAGAAAAGATTGCTGAGCAAACTTGGTTTCATTCATGCTTGTAAAAGTATCTGAATGACCGTCCGGTCAGTATAGGTTTAACTTTTTTCTGGCCTGATTGGACTACCAACGATAAAGAAGTCTCTCATCCCCTACAGGATGGACGAGCTCTCCTATGTATACTTTTATCCTTTTTCAGGAACAGGAGACTACCAACGAAAAAGAGCCCCCACTGGAGTCTTCTTCATGCTTTCAGACTCTCTAAAAATTGAAAGCACCATCAAGCATTTACTTTCTCAAGCTCGCAAAAAATCCACGAGATCGTACCACAATGGTGTCTCTAGACACCACCCCACAGAAAACAGTTTGGCAGCATTTCCCCTTTGGGTCACCTTTGTTCAGAGTACTCTCCAATGTGTCTTCCTTGGATCCCATCAATATCAAAAGTGCCTACCTCCCCCAAGTATTTCCCATCTGCAGTGACATTCCTAGTATTACAGCTATGATCCCATTCCCATGAGTCAGTTTCATTTGCTGCCTGGTCCGCCCTGCCGTCATACTCTGAACAAAGGAAGTTTGAGTCTACTACACTCCCCCTTGCCCATGTTCAACTCTTTACCTCCCCCCCGCCCATTGAGTGGGTCAGTCCGTATATTGTCTCACATATTTCGGTTATCTCCTTCGTGCCTCTGGTTAAGGAAACACCATTGCCTTGACCAGGGGCAGGTTTCCCTCTATCGACGACAAAAAACATATTCCAGAGGATAGACCCATAGGTCCATGTATCTTGGTTTCATTAACCTCATTGATGAGTTCCTTGGACCACTTGAGAGGAGTCCTTAGTGCCTCTCGGGATGGTTGTTTCTCACGTGCTCGACTCCAGCTACATCATCGCACAGCTGAGACTCGTACATGGTATTGGTCCGTGCAATATTTGGTCGAAGACCCCGGATGTCACCTGACTCTAGCACATTGATGATTCTATTCGAGGGACCTAAACATGTTATGTCGCTTGTGATTTCCCGGTTGCGTTGGAGATAGTGTTCAAAAGCCCCAGCAGCGCTTCTATATAGATTTATGATTGATGCAGCATATTTGTACCATAGAGACTCTGACTTTCCATCAGTGAGTCCATACAGCTATGTACCATTCTAGATCCAGCAGGCCATTAGTCATGAAGATATCCCATTCCATCAGAATGCCATGGGTCCAATGTAGTAGTTCTTCAGATCAGTATTATATTCAGCCTCTCATGGAGGAAACCATTATTGTATCATCAGTTGTATATGATTGGCTCTTGTACTCCAGAGCATAGATCACATTATTCTTTTGCCGTTGTTATGAGCAATGGGATGCCCACCTCATCCATATACATGTCACACATTATTTGTATCTCACCCATTGATGGGAACCATATTAATACAAAAACCAAAAGCCACCATGCCCTAGCCCCGGAAGCACCACCTATTCACAGCAAATCCTATGATGTCCGTCGGCCATACGATGAGCTCCTTCCCTCGCACATCAGGGGGCAATCTGTTAACCCGATAAAACCATCACTCAGCTCTACATGGCCTACACCAACCAAGGACACCCATGTACGACCCTCATTTCACCCCATTAGACCCCCAGACCCTAAAAAAGGATTAAAAATGAGCAAAAGGGATTAAAAACCCCAAAAAGAGCCTAAGTAAGTTCTCCTAGGGGCTAAAGCCTCCAAAAAGGGGCTAAAACCCCTAAAAGGAGCTAAGAACCCCAAAAGGAGCTAAAGTTAGGACAGAAGGGGCTAAATCCCCAAAAAAGCTATAAATAGAGGGGTGGGGGTCACTCTCAAAACATTCCTCCCTTGCATACTGTTATGCTACCCGTGGATGCCTTGAGACCCTTTGTCTCTCAAGACACCCACATCCCCCTCTCATCCATTCATTCTCCCATTGAGCCATAGCTCCTCCATTGCCAAGAGAGAGAGAAAGGTGCTTCTTCTAGCCAGGGCATGGTGACCCATTGCACCAAAGAGAAGGTATACATGTGTATTTTGTTTTGTGTATTTTCTTTTATTTAATCCATTTCTTGTTTGCATGTTTTCATTTTCTCTTTGCAAGTTTTCTAATATGTTTTTGTAGGTTATTGGAGCGGAACCCTAACATTGTTTGCAAAGGGGTTCTCCATTTGATTTTTCATTACTGTCTAGCCTCATTTCTTCTTTTCTTTTCTGTATTTCCATCCAGGAACCTATCCTTCCGTCCTATAGATGGAAGGTAGCCATTCCTGCCTTGTAGCAAGGGAGAAATACCTGCTACACTCCCTCTTACACTTAACTATGCACCTCTCTACTCATGTAAGGAACAAACCATCAACATATAGCACCAAGATCAAAGGATCACCATGAAAAATATTGTAGTAAATGTTGGAATCCACACCACTCTTTGTGAAACCCAAGCTCATCAAGTATATGTCAATCCTGGCATACGTGGACTTGGGTTCCTACTTGAGTATGCGCAAGGCCTTCTTCAATATACATACATTGGACTCCTTTCCATGTATCACAAATCCCTCGAGTTTCTCTTCCTCAATCACACCATTGAGGAATGTTTTCTTTACATCCATATGATTTAATCTTCACCCTGTCAATGAAGCAAGAAAAATAATAGTCATTGATTGAAGTGTACCTGGTTACTAGAGAAAAAGTATCCTCATAGTCCACTCCCTCTTTTTGGGAGAATCTTCTTTCCATTAACCTTGCTTTGCACTTCCTAATTATACCAACTACTACATGCTTTATCTTATAGATCCACTTGGAAGTCACCATTGAATTCCCCTTAGGTCTCAAAACAATATCCCACACATCATTATTCATGATGATTTTATACTCATCCATCACGTCATCCTTCAAATCTGGAGCAATCGTATCCTGTTGGTATGTTATTAGTCGAATCCGATTATCATTTTGAATGATAAATATTTTAATGTATTAGATGATGAATATTTATAAAGATGTCTTGGCCTTAAATATGGCTTGGACATTCATGATGAGGAGACGCCTCCTTTCATATAACCTAACTTATACATTATTTAATTATTTAATTATTTTCTTATTTATGTTTGTTACATTGGTGCTCCCTTTAAGGGAGCTTTGTCCTCAAAGCTCGAGTATTTCCTAATGTCATCTTTTATTCTGGCTCTATGTCGCACTGAAGACTTGAGAGGTGCAATTTTGATTACGACCATTGTCTCATTTTGATCATTATGTCTTGGTATTTGCAATAGGTATGAACTTGGTGAAGTTTTGTTTACGCTTTTTCTTCTTGTGTGATTGCTTCCTTTAACTATGTTTGTCGTCAATTGAATATGCTCAACATACATTACGACCTTGACTATTTTCGTGTTGTTATCCCCAACACATTTTGTGTTAGTTCCCTTGAACAGGCTCCCTATGCTTATAATGCTCATAAGAACACCGGTCTTATCTTGTATCTGACAAATATTATAGTTGCTTCCCTTGATGTTCTTTATAGCCGTCTTTGTGATGATATCTATCCTTCATGTGTTTGTGATTGTGACATTTTTGTCACAACATTGATGATCTTTATTGTTAGCATCATCAACTTGTCTCTTATCATAATCTTGGTCAGGATCATCCTTCTCCTTGTCAATTCCCTTATTACTAAGGTATGTTATATCTTTGTATTGCATGTTATATTGATTGATGCCATTACTCTCATCGGAGATGACATACTGGCCTACTCTATCTTCATTTTTTTCATCAACTTGGGTGGCTTCTTCTATGTGATTTTCACCTCCATCTATATTTACTGTAAATGTTTCGTCCATAGTTTTCTTTATTTCATCTATGTTCTTAAGGATTTCCTCAAGGAGATCTATGAATTTGTCACTCTTACTATAAGATGCCATGAATGTTTATAGAAGGCTATTTAGTCTTTTAAGTTGAAATTTTGAATAATAATATATTAAGTTGAAATTTTGGGAGCTGGGCGCGTAAGGAGCACTCTGATACCAAATGGAGCAATCGTATCCGGTTGGTCCGTTATTAGTCAAATCCGATTATCATTTTGAATGATAAATATTATAATGTATTAGATGATGAATATTTACAAAGATGTCTTGGCCTTAAATATGGCTTGGACATTCATGATGAGGAGACGCCTCCTTTCATATAACCTAACTTATACATTATTTAATTATTTAGTTATTTTCTTATTTATGTTTGTTACAAAATCCCACTTGGCTACTACCTCATCATAATTGGAAGGCTTGTAATCAATGTTGTTTATCATCACTTCCATATAGCTCAAGAACTTGTGAGGTCTTTTTCTCTCCTTGGAGGCACCAATGGGAGTTGCATGCCTTTCTGTATCTTGAAAAGTATCATGAATCCATACTGGCCTATTCCAGTTCATGTTAACATCCCTAGGTACATCCATTGGATCTACTGACTCCTCTTGATAGTTTGAGGGACAAATAACTTGACTGGATGGTTTTGTACCCTTATCCCTTGGAGCTTCCAGCTCCTCATCATGAATCTCGTTGCAAGAATATCTACATCTTCTGAAGGTTATATCTTCATCAAAAGTAACATCTCGACTAACCTTAATATGGCGTTGTCATGGAATGTGGATCCTATAAGCTTTCTAGGCCTCCCTATATCCCACAAAGGTTCCCTTCTTTCCAGAAGTTTATAAATTTGTCCTCTTTTCCTTCGGCACATGTATGTATAATAGACAACCAAATATACTCAAATGACTGACCTTTGGCTCCACTCTTGTGAATACCTCCTCATGAGTCTTGTCCCACAATATTATGTGAGGACTTATGTTTTGAACATACACTACTATGTTAGATGCTTTTGCCCATAAGAACATTGGTAAGATATGATCATGAATCATTGACTTCACGGATTCCCTAATGGACTTGTTATTCCTTTCCACAACTACATTCTGTTGAGGGTTGTAAGGAACTGTCATCTCCCTCTTGATCACTAGTTCCTTGCAGAAATCATTTAAGTCCTTGGAGGTAAAATTCCCCCCCATTATTTGACCTCAAAATATTGATATTCAGGTTCTCTACCTGGGCCTTTAACTCCTATAACATATTTAAGAATTCATCTTTGGTCTTCATGAAATAGATCCATGTCTTATGGGAGAAACCATCAATGAATGTCACATAGTATAAGAATTCACCCATAGATGATACTAGCATTAATCCACATACATTTGAATGTACAAGATTCAAGATCTAATTGGATCTAATATCATTGCTTGTAAAATAACCCTTGGAAATTTTTCCAAGTCCACAACCTATGAAAAAACCCTCATGATCTACCTAGATATCTCGAAGACCTATGACCATCATCCTCAATGTTGGAAATCCCTTATAGTGTAGGTAAACCAATATTTGATGCCATAACTCACATAAACTGATACTATCACGAACATATGCATGGACTGGATGTTCTATCAATTTGTATAGTCCTTGCTCTCTGATACCAATCACTCATGTTGATTCTATACTTGATCCATTTATCCATACAACAACTTTACCATCCACAAATGCAACTCTGTAGCCTTTATCCTCCAATGCTAAAATGGATAGCAGGTTCTCCTTCAATTTCGATACAAACAAACATCTTTCATATGTAGAGAATCTCCAGAATCTAGTTGAAATGATGATGCTCCAACTCCCTTTACTACTGTTACCACTGATTTTTCCACACATGGTGGATCACACCTTTATGGCCTTCCTTGTCCCTCTACAGACTTTTTAGACCCCATGGACCATTTTTGTACCTTTAATGTTTCCAAGATCATCCCTAAAAACATCTCTTATTTGATATACGCGACTTTTAAACCCATTCTCGCGTATATATGCGGATTTGACCCTTAAACCCGCGTACATCGGGATGTGTGCAAAAGGCCAAATAGTTTTGGAGTTTTCCTTGATGTGGATCTGAATCACTTGTCTCTTGGCCTTCCATATGCCTTGATATTGCTCGGATTTGACCTTCCATTACCCCATTGAAGAACTATATAAGGAACCCTTTGGATACATTGAAGGAGGAGGAACTGAAGAGCAAGAGAACTATAGTCCATTGTTGCCGGAGCTTATACTTGAGTCTGCATCCCTTTGTCCCTTGGAGCACTTTATGTTCTTCCAAATCTTTCCTTTGCTTGTGAGCTTGCTATCGAGAGATGGAGGATTGAAGTGGTGGAGGACTCAGTTTCTCCGATTCGCAGACGTGCCGACAGAGGTTGTCACTATTGTAATCTATTAATAGAAATATCTTTTCCTATCCAATAATGTGTATTTAAATGAGTATTGAATCCATGGATGCTTTTAAATGCTTATATGTTATTGATTATATATTCTAGAGTAGGTCTAACACAAGCATATATAACATGCTTGTCTTGTTACCTGAATGTTGAGATAGAAAATTACTTATACACGCAAGAGTGGAAAAGCTCAATGGGGATCTACATCAATTGTCCAGAATAAGGTATGTAGCGAGATCCTTTAGTGTTAGATATTTGGTTTCTCTTGCATATAGGAAAGGATTGATTTCTACAGTTACTCTGTTTGTTGTGGTACCCCAAGCCATAGGAATTTTTCTCTGTAACAAAATTGGTGACCATACTGGCGAGTTCCTAGTCATTTCCTTTGGGGGTTTTTATCAGCATTCAATGTTCTTTAATTTCTCTAATTTCTCTATTTCTGAGTCAAGTCTGGGGGCATGTATGTTTGGTAGTTTCTGATAGGAGTAAATTATGTCTTAGCTTGTTTGTTTCACCTTCTTTTTATCTCTTTTTCTTCCTATACGTGAGTTTTTGCTTCACAGTCGCGTGTACACGCGGGTTTTACTGGAATTTCCGCGTATATATGCAGGTTTTCTGCACACGGTCGCGTATGCCCTGAGTTTTGATTTTTAGGGGAAGATTAAGTGTTGTTGGGTGAGTTTTGATGATTGTTGAGTCTCCTTGGATATTTCTAGAGTCTATATACACCTCTGTTTCTGACCAGAGACGTCTTTTAGTTCGATTTTTTTTAAATGTTCTTGTCATTGCATTTTCTATTTTTTGTTTTGGGATTAGTGCATTAGGTCTCTTTTACCTTGGTGCTTTTCTTAGGTGTTGTTTGATAGTGCTTGTAGAGTCTAGGGGTGGTAGAGTCATTATTTTGCTTCATTATCTCATTTTAATTCAAAAAATACAAAAATATTTGCTTTTTGCAACATGATGCAATTTTGCATTTTGCATTTTCATGGTACTTGCACTAGGTTTGCTTGGAATAGTATTAGCCAGATTTTCATATAGGAATGACTACATTTTTCATTTGAAGGAGAATTTTGCATTTCACGTAGTAGCATACCCCGTTTTTCATTTGACACAATGCATTTGCATTGATTGTTAGGTGTGCATTTTACTTCTTGTTGCGTCATAACACCATTAGTTGCACGATCATTTACCCTTTTGAGTAATAAGCCAATTAAAATCAACGCATAATAAAATGAATTACACTCTTTTCTTTTATAGGGTGCACCAACAAGATTAGGTTTTAGGGTCTTGGAATAGTTCATTGTGAGTAAATTCTCCAATACCACTAAACAACAACATGTATGTGTCTGTCCAGGTGAGAGTGTGAAATTCCTTGGTATAATTAGTGTTTCTGAGGATCCTCCTCTTACAAGGGAGTTAAGCACGAGGCAGTGTGAGCGGTTATTGATTGGGATGACCCCCAGTCATAACTGAGTAGCACCAGAGATATTTCTAGGATTGTATTCGTATCTAGGGGCTCTTTGGAGAGTTTTGGGCTTTGCTACCCTGCCCATACAGTCAATCCCCCCTGCAACTGTCTGCCTGAGCATTGATTATATTGAGGTGACCTTAGTTGCCTTACCTAGTTTATTGAGGGGGTACTTCGCAGAGGTTATTATGCAGGTGTCCCGACCAAGTTGGGGTCGGACAACACAGTCACTATATGCGTTGACGCTGAAGGCCACAATAATTGGTTACGAACCTCCACTTGTTGTGTATGGGAGTCTCAAGCCTCTCCTAGGAGAGACATACCTGATTCATTTGGGAGCTCACATATCCTACCCTTGCTTGCTTGTGATTTGGCTTTACATTATATAGGTGTATGCTCTATGCATGCTAGTTTGCCTAGGGTTTGCGTAATTAGATAGAGTCTTTTTCATTTTTTGAGTCATTGTGGATTTGGGTGCGGCACTTCGTCATTCTCACTGTTTAGCAGGACTTCCGCCTTCCACATCCCCTCTTCCTTTGGGAGAGAGAAATAGACTGTCCGGGCGGACTACTTATCACATTGATTCACACACGATGGGAGATCACGAGGATGAGATTCCTGAGATGTCCTCTCCACCTCAAGAGGTTGGGGAGGAAGATCCTATTCCTGTATATGATCCTTCACCTGATATACCTTCACATTTCGGTTATGATCCCTCATTCATAGGTCACCGGTACTGGTTGTCAGGTGACGAGACTCACCATGAACCCACAAGCACTAGTCATGTTAGTTATGGCATGTCCGATATCCTTGCACATGATCTGGCACATCATGCCGAGTTAGAAATTGAACCTAGCACTACACCTAGGAGAATTCCCATTCCTTTCCGTGTGGAGAGATTTGGGAGCACTAGTCACATTGCACCTTCCATCCCGACGATGGAAGCTACCTCACATGTTCATCCTAGGCCTAATACTAGTAGTCATATGGGGATACCAGAACCAAGATGAGTGACCATAGGGAATACCACTTATATCCCTTCACATGTCCCTTCGTCCTCTATTCCTACTCCTTCGAACGCATTCTTGACAACCCTTCCTCCCCTTCATTCATGTGGTCCTTCGGGTTGAAACATTGCTACTAGTCATGTTCATACTACGACTACTCGTACAGTAGTTTCTCAGGGTCAGGCATCTCTTGTTGTCTCAGGAGGTCACATTCCTGTTTTTGGATCGTCTTACAGTCCATCACATGGCATTCCTCATATCCCTACTTATGGAGCTTCTCATGGGATATCCCATGGGACATCTTATGGAACTTCTCATGCACCATATTATGGTCCACAGTATGATAAGAGTTATCAACCTTATGGGTACGGGTATCAACAACCCGATTACTCCTATAATTATGGTTTTGTAGAACCACTTAATCAAGGTTCACCACATCATAATGCTTCCATGTAGCCCTATACGGGTCAAACTGGAGGAGGATATTATGGCCAAGGCCATGGTATTTATAGTAGTCAGCCTTAAATGAACCAAAACTATCAAGGAGCGTGGCATAGACTGACTCAAACTAGGCTCCCTTTCCTTGCAACATTAAATTTACCTGACTTATTGAGACTAATGAACGATCCGGTATCTTATGACCCAGCTTGGCTGGCTGTCCCTACCAAGCTTCCCTCGAACATTCCCAAATTTGAGGGAAAACCAGGAGAAGAGCCTAGTGAACATGTCACTACCTTTCACCTTTGGTGCTCATCCAACTCTTTACACAATGATTCTATCTGTTTGAGGCTATTTCAATGCACCCTCACAAGGCCGGCAGCGAAACGGTACATAGAGTTACCAAAGGGGGCATTTGTTTTGTTTGATGACCTTGCTATGATTTTCCTCAACCGTTTCTAGCTACCAGTGCGTTACGACGTTGGTACAGAGCTCTTGTCGACATTTCGGCAGGACAAGGCCACACATATCTCAGACCATATCCAAGAGTGGCGTAGACGGAAGAGGTTAATTAAAGCTTTCATATCGCCGGAGTTTCTCCTTGAGTGGTTCCTTAAATCGTTGTTACCTTATATCATGAAGGATGTTTCTACATCCGGAGTCCAGAACGAGGAACAAGTAATTTTTAGGGCACAGGAATTGGATTTGATTTATGCTCAATCTGGGATATTATATGAGATCATACCTAACACTCCACGTTCTAGTTTCGATCCTAAGATCAAACCTGGACCACATGCCGATGGCATTGTGGGATGTACAAGTCCCAAACCTGTAGACTCAGTTACAAAACAAGTGAGTCAATTTTCTATTAACCAATCCATGCCGAGACAAGCTACGAATTCATCTCAACCCACCCAAATGGTGAGTGTACTCTCTGTGCAATCGTCGGACCAGAATGGCAACCAGCAGCTCGGAAGGAATAGGAAAAAGGGTAAAAACAATCGTAAGGGTGGGAATAAGAACCAAAATGCCAATTTTAATGACAAGAACGAACGTAATGCTGGGGGGGACAAGCAGTCTAAACGTAAGGTTAAGTTTCCTTGCAAGTTGTGTAAGGATGACCACCTCACTCACTTGTGCCCTTGTATGGAAGACGCCTCGAGATTCATAGCATAGGGCCCAGCTGTGCTGACCAATACTTTACCCCATAATCAAAATATGAACTCGAGGACCCATGATCCTCATTATACATTGGGTGGAGATCAAGATCCGCTGGAAGACAGTACTGGTCACGGTTGCATCAATATGGTGTGTGCTACTAAGGTTGTGACTCGTGCGAAATACTATGGTTCGTCGCAACCAGACCTTGGGAAAGAACCTCCTCCTACCGAGAGTCCTTTGCGTATTGAAAATCCTATGGATAAACTTGAGACTATACCTTGCATTCCTAAGGGAGTCTTAAAGCGTTCGGGACACAATCCTAATGCCCGAGCCGCCCAGAACTATTCTGTTGTCGAGGATTTGGGCCACACTCTTTGTGCGATGTCTGCGCTTGAAGTTCTTCAGAGTTGTCCATCGCAAATGAAAGCTTTGCTTTCTGCTCTTGGGGTGAATGATGATAACTCTTCTTTCGTCATCAAATTTGACACCATGGGACTACAGCCCGCTTGCCTTACTACGTGTCTCTCTTGATTCATGTGGAATGTCTTAACATGACCGTCAAACTCACTGTGATTGACGAAGGCGTTACTGCTTCCGTGATTTCTTTGTCATGTTGGAAGGGTTTGGGTTCTCCTGAGTTGTCTAAATCCACTACCATGTTGACTTCCTTTGATGGTAGATCATTTCGGCCGCACATAATTCTTCCTTCTCTTAAGCTCCGTTTGGGAGGGAAGACCGTCGCGATCGAGGTCAAGGTGGTTGATGCGCCCCTTGACTACAATTTTTTACTGGGTCAGAATTGGATGTATAGTATGCAATCCGTAGCCTCTTCTCTATTTCGAGTTGTATGCTTTCCATTTAATGGGAAGATTGTTGTTAGTTTTTCAACATTAAGCTAGCATTATGTTAGGATCTTTACTAAGAGAACAACAAGTACATCAATCAAACATAAGAGACAATGAACACAGTGTTTTTTATCAGGGAAACCATAAATGGAGAAAACCCCACAACTTCCTCAGAGATAGAATTAGCACAATATGTAAAACCCCAAAACAGTAAGATGCACTCCCGACAGCAGTAATCTTTTTCTTGTTTAGCCCCAGTGTCTTCTCCTTCCTCAACTATGTGCTACACTTGAGTGTGTGAGTGATGTGTGCTAAATAGAGACCCCAACTCTCTATTTATACTAATCCCGACATGACTAAAACCCTACTAGGGCCGACTTCTACTAGGAGAGTCTAATAACCCTAGTGCCCCGGAACTGGGGGGGTTTAACTCTTACACAATCGGAGGGTTACCCACTATGACTTGACATGACTTGTTTACATTATTTATTCTCCCGATCAGAACATCGGGGCATGACAACATGACTCAATTACATAATAGATACATCCCGAAATAAACATCGGGTTACAATACATAAGATACATAGATGAATACATTCTGAAGTTACAAATACATCAACACTCCCTCTTAACTAGGAAGGTATTCTTTCGACACAATTTTCAGCACTGGTCTTCTTCTCTGCATCAACTGGATCATCTCGTCATCTGCATCTCGAGTCTTCTGAGTCTTCAAGTCATCTTCTTCTTCAATCCATCTTCATTCTTCGAATATGGATCATCTCTCGATCTGGATCATCATCACTGGATATGGATCATCATCACTGGATCTGGATCATCTCTCGATCTAGATCATCATGGGACATCATCACTGGATCTGGATCATCTCTCAATCTGGATCAACATCACTGGATCCGGATCATCATCACTGGAATGGATCTGGATCATCACTCGATCTGGATCATCATCACTAGACTGGATCTGGATCATCACTCGATCTAGATCATCACTGCTGGATTTGGATCATCACTCGATCTAGATCTCTCAGAGTCATCATAACTGGATCTAGATCATAGCTCGATCTGTATCTCATCTGGTCATCATCATGTGTGCTATCTCGTCATAGGAATTTCTACAGAGCCAGCCTTCTTTCATGCTGGTTATAGGCCTAGCCATCAGGTAGGTCTTCGCCCATCACTTACATCTGACCTACTCTTCAGAAAGGCACACCCAACACTCACATTTGATCATGTAGTAACCTATAATCACATCAGAAAGGCCCAGCACTCACATCTGACATGGAAGGAACTAAATCCTCTCACCATGACAAAATGGCCTGCACTCACATCTGACATGGAAGGAACTTAATCCTATCACCATGATAGAATGGCCCGCACTCACATCTGACATGGAAGGAACTGAATCCTCTCACCATGACAGAATGGCATGCACTCACATTTGACATGGAAGGAATTGAATCCTCTCACCATGATAGAATGGCCTGCACTCACATCTGACATGGAAGGAACTGAATCCTCTCACCATGACAGAATGGCCCCCAGTCTAGACTGAGCTACCTGGTAACGGACCAGGTGCCTCCACTCTCCTGGAGAGTGGTAGTTTCCCTTAAATCTGTCCTACTCCACAGAATGGCCAACACTCATATTTGACATGGAAGGAATTGAATCCTCTCACCATGACAGAATGGCTCAGCCCTTACATCTGACATGCTCGTCAGAATGGCTTTGGGACTTATTATCATCAGATCTGCTCCAACAAACTTTCAGTTTCTGGCAGCATCCAAATGTCAAAGTGACCACTTAGGTTTCAATTTGAATACCCAGATCAGATAGAAAAGCAATCATGATGGCACTCATGTGGAAGAAAAGTTTCCAATTTGTGTGTTTTGATGAATTTGTAGAAAAGGCAAAAGCACGGTGCCTTAGTCGTGTTGTTGGTGATCCCTTTAGAAAAGGTGTTGAGAAATCTGTTGAATTTTGCAAACACTATGTTCTCACAAAGAGTATAAGAGAGCACCTAAATAATCTTACAAGGGCTGTTTTTATTCATAGATATCCCGTCCTATTACAAGGTCTGACCTCTAGTGGTAAAACAAGTTTGATTGAATATCTTGCAGCTGTTACTAGTCACTGGTTTTTTCGCATCAACAATCATGAGCACACTGATATACAGGAATACCTTGGTACCTACATCACAAATTCTTCTAGAAAGCTAATATTTCAGGAAGGAATATTGGTTGAGGCAGTGCGCAAGGGTTCATTAGAGAGAATTTGAGGTCAAAAATGGGCCTCAAAAGGACCAAAATGTACTATAAAAATCAACCAATTACATTCTAGTAGATGACATCATCCCC
>LPNX010368914.1:43573-117409 GCA_001517045.1 Pseudotsuga menziesii
TGGTATTGCATGAGTTAAGAATGCTTATTTGTCACATTTTCTATGGTGGATGAAAATCCATAGTTAACCAAGGTAGTGGTACAAGTACTTTTAAGTCATAAAGTGAAGTACTCACAATAAAATTCATTTCACACCTTCTCATAAAATAATATTATTGTTATTTTCAAGTAAAGTACTCACAATTCACTTTCTCATAAAATAATATTATTGTCATTTTCAAGTAAAGTACTCATAATTCATAAAAATGTCTTTTCACATTTTTTTATAAAATAATATATTGTCATTTTCATGTTTTTTAATTTTAAATTATATATTCACTCAATTGTATTTAATATCATAATGTCAAACTAATATATATAAATCAAACTAATATATATATATAATCTTTTATTTTTAAAATAAATAAAATTCATGAATGATATTCATATGAAAAAAATATGTTAGTTATGCATATAAATTAAATTCAGTTTTGTTTGATTTTATTTACAAGTTCAAGACAAATAAATGTTAAAGGACAATAAATTTTTGAGAATTTACAATGAATCTTAGTCACATCATTCTAGAGTTATTTTATTAATTTTATTTATAGTCAATTTAGAAAAGTAACTCAACCATGGTTATTTATATTGTGCATAAAAAGTAGTGTAGGAGGTGAGTTGTCATATATACCTACCCCATAAAACCCCTAACTCATAATATTTTAATATATATCTTATATTTTTGTAGTACATCTCTTAGGAGGCCCATTTTTTACCTCAAATTCTCTCTAATGTATTGGATTGTTTTAGATGAGCCTAACCTAGCACCTTCAGATGTACTAGAAGCTTTAAATCGTTTGCTTTATGACAATAGAGAACTTTTTGTACCAGAACTTCAGGCAATAGTTAAGCCTCATCCTCATTTTATGCTATTGCAACTCAGAACCTGCTTGGAGCTTATGGTGGTCGTAAAATACTCTCTCGTGCTTTCCGTAATCGTTTTTTGGAAATTCATGTAGATGATATCCCAGAAGATGAATTGTGCATGATATTAGAAAGAAGATGTGAAGTTCCTCCCAGCTATGCAAGAAAAATGGTAGAGGTTATGAAAGACTTGCAAAGGCATAGGCAAAGTAGCAAAGTTTTTGTTGGGAAGCATGGATTTATTACTCCTCATGATTTATTCTGGTGGGCAGAGAGATTCAAAAATTCTGGTAAATCTTATGAGGATTTGGCAATGGACGGTTATATGTTGCTTGCTGAGAGGCTGCGAGATGAAGATGAAAAGGATGTTGTTCAAAGCATATTAGAGAAGCATCTTCGTGTGAAGATTGATGCTGGGATATTGTATTCATAGGATTCTAATAGATGGTAGGAGGTTGTTAAGTTATCTATGTCATCTCAAGCTTTGGGGATACTCAGCAAAGTTGTATGCACTAAAATCCTGAGAAGATTATTCCATCTTGTGGAGTGTTGCTATGAGCATCGTGAGCTTGTTCTTCTTGTTGGTGAAACTGGTTTTGGGAAAACAACAATTTGTCAATTATTGAGCCTTGTTTGGGATCGTTATTTGCACATGTTAAACTGTCATCAGCACACTGAGTCATCAGACTTTCTTGGGGGATTCTGGTCGGTGTGTGATTGGAACAGTATTGCAGCCAATTTTCAAGAATGAGCTCCAGATAATTAAGGCAGATAGCTTTAGAAGATTGACTTTTCTATTTTTGAAGAAATTCGATACATAGAAGTAGGATCTGATAACTATCTTAAAAAATCAAATATTTTGTATATAAGGATCAAGCCAGCAAACTTCAAGTTATAGTGGTCAATCGAGAGGCGATTCCATATTTTTGTGCAATATATCTTTAATTCCAATCTAGTACATCATGTGGCATTCGAAGATTTGGTAAAAGGATCACTTCCAAATTTTCAGGACACCAGGTATCAATAGTTGGCAGTTGAAGCATAAAGTTAGCAACTAGAAGAAGATTCAATGCACAAGTGGAAGGGGATTCATCAGTCAAAGATAATTCAGTGAGATTTGACTTCAACAACTCCATCAATTAGATATTTTGACAGTTTGTCCAGATTTCTTCTAGAAAATAGAAATAGCTTATTCTTGGTATTGAGCTTTTATAAATACTGTAATCTGTAATATGAAGAGAGGAAATGGGAGTTATGGAGATTCAGTTTTGATGATATTTTGTATGACATGAAATACTCTACATCTTCAATATAGGTTCTGCTTTGATATGATTATGATTATGATTTGGCTGTGTATCTTATGAATTGTATTTCTTGTGATTTATCCTGTATATGGTCAATTGAATCCCATTACATGATTCTTATGGTGAAATACAATTATCTTTTAAACTTTTAATGATAGATTCAGTCTCATTTTATAAAATCATGATCGTAGTTCCTTTGATATTGGATTTTGTATTCTGTTTTATGTTGTACAGTTCTTTAATGGTTATGTGATTTTCCTATATCTTTGATTTCATACCAGCCCAATTTTTATCTTGATTTCATTGGATTATATTTTTGAAAAAGATTTCTTTAAGCTTGAACCCCTGTAGTCAAGGTTCAACTTTAGGGACAACATCTTCTGGCCCCGTTGTCGGGGACGGAGAAACGAAAGGATATCTTCCCTGGGAAAGAATGACAATGATTAGATCCAGCTCTTGATGGTGGACAGGAGTAGGACACTAGTTTGACTACAGATTTATTCACCGAGCGACTCCATGTTTGAAGAATCCAGAGGCGATTTTACAAGATGTCAAAGTGTTTTGAAACTGTGTTGGCACAGATATTTGCTCCGCTCAATTTCTCAAATGTTCCTGGCTTTCCAAATATAGTACCTATCATTGATGAATGGGGAGATTTTCTTTCGTGATTCCGAGAAAAGGAAGAAGACAATCCAACACATCATGTAATTAAATTTCATCAATACATGGATCAGCTGAGTATACATCATGAATATGTATTGATGAAAATGTTTATGTATTCATTAGAGGGTTGTGCGAGAGAATGGTACAGAACTCTTATTGCTTCTAGTATTTCCTCTTTGAAAGATTTTCATGATGCCTTTTATTCATATTATGAGAGGATTTACCCAGCTGAGTGCCTTTTTGAGGATTGTTGTAGGGGATATGCATTATATATCCAGGGTTTAGAAGTAGATTCTTCCTGTAGTAAAGATGAAGCTGGTGGTTATGCTATGAAGAAGGAAGAAGATCTATTATCTTCCTCTAATTCTGTTTTACAACAAGAAAATTTTCAAAATTCTGATATTAAAGTTGATGATAGCATCATAGAACACAAATCTTCATCTTTAGAAATTGATCAGAATGCTCCATTTTATGATGAAGATATTGAAGTTCTAGATTGGGATCAGCATCAACCGATTCACTCGGACGATATGCCAATCTATGATGAGTATTCAGATGAAAAAGAGCAGATCCCTACATCACCTTTTGTTGATTTGAGGAGCAGCCAACGGATGTATGACAACTATGAATCAAATTTTGATGAGGAACAACATTGTGTGGAAATCAACCATCCTGAATCCATAAAAGACATTGAGCAGCCATATTTGCAATTCAGTTTGCAGGCAGCTGAAAGTGGCAGCCATTATGAGGAAGAGGATATATAGAGATACTTTGATCTTCAACTTAAACAGGAGCAAGAGGTATTTCTTTATAGCTTCATTGATCCATTTGTTGATTATATGGAGTCTTTGAGCAGCTCAAATGTCATGTTGTTTTTGTCAAATGAAGGTTGGCTTTTCCCTTCTTTTGAAATGAATTTTGATATTCCATGGGTCCTTTATTCATCATGTCCAGATCAGAAGTTTTACCAGTTAGTCAAATATTTGTATGGCTTCATTGGAAGCATGATTTTACCTAATCAAAAGAAAGCAGATGGTTAGAATGGGAGTTGTAAAGAAATAAGCTTTTTGCTTCATGCAGTTCCTTAAGTTTGTAGTATGAGCAGTTTGAATTTGCAGTTTGTTTTTGCAGTATAAGCAGAGCAGGTTTTCAAAGATTGAAATAGGTTAGGAATAAGATAAAAAGACTCCAGCCCAATGGAAACAAGGCACTAGTATTTCTTATTTTCAAAGCAGTGAATGGCAGGACAGGGTGTAGTTATCAGAGATGGTTTCATTGGAAAGGCACAGGTCTACTTGTTCTTGGCAGCTCACAGGGAGCATGCCATCCCCAGACAAAGCTATATGTTATCATCAGATCTGCTCCAACAAAATTTCAGTTTCTGGCAGCATCCAAATGTCAAAGTGACCACTCAGGTTTCAACTTGAATACTGAGATCAGATAGAAAAGCAATCATGATCGCACTCATGTGGAAGAAAATTTTACAATTTGTGTGTTTTGATGAATTTGTAGAAAAGGCAAAAGCATGGTGCCTTAGTCGTGTTGTTGGTGATCCCTTTAGAAAAGGTGTTGAGCAGTCTATTGAATTTTGCAAACACTATGTTATCACAAAGAGTATAAGAGAGCACCTAAAGAATCTTGTAAGGGTTGTTTTTATTCGTAGATATCCCGTCCTATTACAAGGTCCGACCTCTAGTGGTAAAACAAGTTTGATTGAATATCTTGCAACTATTACTGGTCACCGGTTTGTTCGCATCAAAAATCATGAGCACACTAATATACAGGAATACCTTGGTACCTACATCACAGATTCTTCTGGAAAGCTAATATTTCAGGAAGGAATATTGGTTGAGGCAGTGCGTAAGGGTTATTGGATTGTTTTAGATGAGCTTAACCTAGCACCTTCAGATGTATTGGAAGCTTTAAATCATTTGCTTGATGACAATAGAGAACTTTTTGTACTAGAACTTCAGGCAACAATTAAACCTCATACTCATTTTATGTTATTTGCAACTCAGAAACCGCCTGGAGCTTATGGTGGTCGTAAAATACTCTCTCGTGCTTTCCGTAATTGTTTTTTGGAAATTCATGTAGATGATATCCCAAAAGATGAATTGTGCATGATATTAGAAAGACGATGTGAAGTTCCTCCCAGCTATGCAAGAAAAATGGTAGAGGTTATGAAAGACTTGCAAAGGCATAGGCAAAGTAGCAAAGTTTTTGCTGGGAAGCATGGATTTATTACTCCTCGTGATTTATTCCAGTGGGTAGAGAGATTCAAAAAGTCTGATAAATCTTATGAGGATTTGGCAATGGACGGTTATATGTTGCTCGCTGAGAGGCTGCGAGATGAATATGAAAAGGCTGTTGTTCAAAACATATTAGAGAAGCATCTTCGTGTGAAGATTGATGCTATGATATTGTATTCATAGGATTCTACAAGATGGAAGGAGGTTGTTAAGTTATATTCTATGTCATCTCAATCTTTGGGGATACTCGGAAAAGTTGTATGCACTAAAATCCTGAGAAGATTATTCCATCTTGTGGAGCGTTGCTATGAGCATCGTGAGCTTGTTCTTCTTGTTGGTGAAACTGGTTCTAGGAAAACAACAGTTTGTCAATTACTAAGACTTGTTTGGGATCGTTATTTGCACATGTTAAAATTTCATCAACACACTGAGTCATCAGAATTTCTTGGGGGATTCCAGCCGGTGCGTGATCGCAACAGTATTGCAGCCAATTTTCAAGAACGAGCTCCAAATAATTAAGGCAGACAGTTTTAGAAGATTGACTTTTCTATTTTTGAAGAAATTCGATCCATAGAAGTAGGATCTGATAACTATCTTAAAAAATCAGATATTTTGTATATAAGGATCAAGCCAGCAAAATTCAAGTTATAGTGGTCAATCGAGAGGTGGTTCCATATTTTTGTGCAATATATCTTTAATTCCAATCTAGTACATCATGTGGCATTCGAAGATTTGGTAAAAGGATCACTTCCATATTTACAGGACACCTGGTAGCAATAGTTGGTAGTTGAAGCATAAAGTTAGCAGCCAGAAGAAGATTCAATGCATAAGTGGAAGGGGATTCATCAGTCAAAGATAATTCAGTGAGATCTGACTTCAACAACTCCATCAATTAGATATTTTGACAGTTTGTCTGGATTACTTCTAGAAAATAGAAATAGCTTATTCTTGGTATTGAGCTTTTATAAATACTGTAATATGTAATATGAAGTGAGGAAATGGGAGTTATGGAGATCCAGTTTTGATGATATTCTGTTTGACATGAAATACTCTACATCTTCAATACAGGTTCTGCTTTGATATGATTATGATTATGATTTGGCTGTGTATCTTATGAATTGTATTTCTTGTGATTTATCCTGTATATGGTCAATTGAATCCCATTACATGATTCTTATGGTGAAATACAATTAGCTTTTAAACTTTTAATGACAGAGTCAGTCTTATTTCATAAAATCATGATCATAGTTCCTTTGATATTGGATTTTGTATTCTATTTTATGTTGTATAGTTCTTTAATGGTTATGTGATTTTCCTATATCTTTAATTTCATACCAGCCAAGTTTTTATCTTGATTTCATTGGATTATATTTTTGAAAAAGATTTCTTTAAGCTTGAACCCCTGTAGTCAAGGTTCAACTTTAGGGATAACAGGACTCATCACTTTCCCTTAGAGGAAACGTGGAGGAAACCTCAATCTGGAGAACACCAAACTTCTCCCTGAAGTACTCGAACTTCACTCTGGCCAATGGCTTCGTCAACACATCAGCTATCTGTTCCGTCGTCGCAACATACTGGAGCTTCACTGCTCCCCTCTGCACCATATCCATGATATAGTGATACTTGATCTCGATGTGATTCGACTTGTCATGGAACACTGGATTATCTGACAACTTCATGCAACTCTGGTTGTCACAATGTATACAAATAGAATCCATATGGAGATGAAATAAATCAGATAGTAGCTTCCTTAGCCATACTGCCTCACAACTAGCTAAACAAGCTGCGACATACTCTACTTCAGCTGTACTTAGTGCCACATAGGATTGCTTCCTGCTAAACCAAGAGATCACACCTAATCCCATATTGAAGCAACAACCTAAAGTGCTCTTCCTATCGATGGCACTACCTACCCAATCTGAATCAACATAACCCTCCAGGTTAATCTTCTGATTCGCATCATACTTGAGTCCATAATCAACTGTACCCCTCAGGTACCTCAGAATATGCTTTGCAGCAATCAAGTGAACATTTCTTGGATCTATCAAGAACTGGCTCAAGGTGTTCACAACAAAGCAAATGTTTGGTCTCGTGTTCGTCAGGTACATCAATGATCCAATCATCTGACGATACATCGTAGCATCAACCGACTCTGATGAAGCATCACTCAATAGCTTCAGGTTCGATGCCATAGGTGTGGCCATAGTCTTTGTCACATGCCCCAATTTTGTAAAATAATGTTATCTTATTTTGATATTATTCCCAAACATTATGTTAAATTTAATGCTAAGTGGAAACTGATGACTCAGCAGAGTCAAGGATGTGGAATGTAATTTTGAATATTTATTTTTTAAATAAATAAAAGTGGAGACAACAGCCTAGGAGAGCTGTTAAAAAGAGTGTTACTGGTCAAGTGGAGGAAGGAACTAGGTGGAGAGCAAAAAAGACAAGTGGCAACATCCTCAAACACTTCCTATGTTACAGGTGCCAACTTCCCTACATTTGGGGTCATTATCCCCCAAGAAAGTGGGATCAGAGCAGGTGGCTCAATTAATGACAACTAACCCAAAAAGACCTAGGCAATCTTATTAAAAGCGCCCAATGTAGAGAGCTCAGGCTGCTCATTCCAGGAGAAGAATCATTCAGGTGAATGCACTGCAAGGAATTCACTGGGAAGGGGGAATTTGAAGGAAGGTGTTTGAGGGGTAAACTGCAGGAAGTTGATCTAGTACAACTTTGCAGCTGAAAGATCTTACTGCAGTATGCAGAGTTGGTTTTGAGTCTCAGGACTGGTAATTTGTTGATTGCTCCACCTAGTTCCAGCCAAGCAAACCAGAACATGCTCGGGGGTCCTGAGAAGTCGTTGTTTGAGCACTCTCGAGGAGTTGGTAGGGAGGAATGACCTCCCATTGCTGTTGTCGTCCAGCTTTAAAGACAAGTTTCATTATCTTTTAATTCCTGTGTTATAGTTTAGTTCTATGTATGATCAATAAATGAAGGATGTTATGATATGTTGTGTTAAAACCTCCTAGTTATTCTAGACTAAATCTGTACTGTGATGAAAGATAAATCCTACCTATGTTTTTCCCCATCTGGAGTAATCCAAATCGTACTCTAGCACATGTAGTTCGTTTAAGTAAATGAAGTATGATAGGATTATAAATGAATTGAATATTTATGTTCAGAGTAATGAAATGTTACTTTTCAGTAGATGGATGCTTTCTAGAAAGATTATTAATTTGTTTGCAGATATGTCATTAGAAATAGACTGTGCAAATAGCATGTTAATACAGAATATTATTCATAGTACTGATTGACATTAGTAGGTGAATTTTATCAATGATTTTCTACACAGTCTTTATTTACATAAACTGTACTTTTACTTGGAAATAGAAGAATTAGTCTTATCATTTGGAAGTTAATAGTTTATGTTAAGAATAGATATAAATATAGAACTGATAGCTTTTCCCTTTAGTAACAATTAATCTTCCTATATCTATTTGAATTATAGTTAAATAATATGATAAAGGTTGCAATAGTCCTTACTGAGCTTTAAATAGCTAAAGGACAGTAGTAACTTAGGGTCTTAAGTTAATACTATAAACTATTTTTATACTTTTGTAGAACTGTGTAAATATAAAGAATACTGATAAGTATGGAGGTTCTTTTAACTTTGTATTCTAAGTAAACCACAGATACAAATTGAATTAAACTAACACAAATATTATAGACTGCTTTCAGTCATAACCACTATATAAACAAGAACCAACATAAACTTAAGAATGTATGTTCTACTTAAATAATAGTATTATAAATATAAATAATAATATTATTATTCTTAAACACTGACAATTATAGGTTAATAATTTATAAATACAAATTAAAGAAAAACGGTATACAGTAATAAAAATTATGAGGTAATAACATGGGAAACACTATCCTATTTAAAATAAAAGGGAGTAAAACCCTAGCTCATGTTTTGAGCATAAATGATAAATATTAAAATATAATTTATAAATAATTTTAGTACTATAGTAACCTAGGTTATACTTAGGTTAATTTTTTTTTAAATTATTGTCTAACAGGTGCAATTGCATTTATAAAAGAAACAGAGTCTATTAATAACATCATACATCTAAATGTCGAGGTTCAAACCCTTAAAACTAATACATTACTATTACAGATATAATAATCCTTTCTCGTATAAATTTTGTAATCATTTTTAAATAATCAAATAGTCCACTCTCAGTCCTTTAAGGACAGATAGACTAAAAGAGAGAAACAACATAATTATTAACATAAGAGTAAAATAAACCAAACAAGGTTTTTACAGGTCAAACCCTAACCTGTGAATTTCATCAAATAATCAAGATTTACATCACGGCTGTGAGTACCAGCCTTCAAAAATTTAATATATAAAAACCTGATAAAATACTCAACAAAGTTCAACTTCTTTAATATTAAAAAAGGGTATAAACCCTAAATTATACAGAGTACAACATAAACGGCTAACAACCAAAACAAGTTGCAGCGAAGCTACCTTCGCAAAGAGTACAACCAAAACTGACTGTGAAGCCAAGCTTCGACCAAAAACACTACACTCACAAAGTACATCCACCCTATCAAGGGTTTAATTTTAAACATGCTTATAAATAACCTGTAAATAGTAAAAAAACACAATATAACTCGTGGTAAGACGAGAAAGGGTATTCAAACCCTGGGTGAGTCCAACGACCACCCCAACTGCATTTAAGGAGAGAACCCATCTTTCAGACCATGGGGCTTACCCGAGATTGAGCCATGAGCCACGACTGTCGCAAGGGTTGTCTTCTTATCCCTGTACGAGCTACACTTCAATGAGCACCTACAGCAAGTGTAAACCCTTGTCAGAAAATCATCTTATGTGCAAAAAGCTTGAAAGTATTTCTTTATTGAAACTTGATGAATATGAAAGAAAGGTTTTTATAATCTTTACCTGTCACTGGGAGTATGGTGAACCGTTTTGCGAGCACTGTCACCTATAAACAGTACAGTGGGGAACCTATCAACTCTCAAAACCTCACACAGTAGCAAGCTACGAAGAGCCGAGAGGGAAACTGAAGAAATCACAAAACTACATAGACCTTGGGGAGAAGGTTTCAAAGGCAGCGAAATGAAACAACAAGAAGAACAACTCCACTTTTGGCAGAGAAATAACCAACAATCAAAACCATTCACTGGAGAATAGAGGCAGCACAGAGTCAAGGTATAAGTTATGGTGATCAGGAGAACTACGACCGCCATGGGAGACAAGCCCAAGCAGCGCTGGAGCCAGCATAAACTGCAGAACAATAATGCATTAGGTTAGGTTCCAGTGTGTTATATATTTTCCAGCCGTGGACAGGAATCAAACATGTCACCATAAATTTATCCATGCAACGAGGGTCAGGTTCTATAGTTCCTGCATGGAAACATTTTATCATTTGTTTGATCATTGTAGCGTGGGTTAAACTTTAATAACCACCCAATAATTCATAATCAATTCACTAATAAACAACACTGTGTAATATGTTAACCTAATCACCCGTTTATTATCATGGAGAATTTACGTTGACCAAGCATGGTGTCACGTATAACCATAAACATAAGCCCGACATGGATTAAGCCAAAACCCTTGCTACAACAACATTATATTGTTTTATAATAAACATTACCATAACGAGTTAAGCGATGGCATAACCATATTCTAACATTGTTTTAATAAGATAGAAAGCATATGATATATGTTATGTTATTAGATTAGGACATAGTTAAGTCTTTAGTATAGTTTTACAAGAGTGCAGGTTAACTATTACAAGATTGTGGCGACTCTAGTAGCAAAGCATTAAGACCCTTGAGTTGTTCCTTGCAAACTTTGTACATGATGAAGGTTGGGTTATGAGTGCTTGGTAAGTTGACCATTGATATACCACTCATTTTTTATAGATTGGGCATAGTAAATCCTTTTTGCTTTAGGATTTTTCCAAGTCTAACACTTATAGATAATTTCTTATAATAATGCCAAAGAAGTTAAAGGCTAGAATTAAAAACGTTATAAAAACAAACTTTTGGTAGAATTGAATGTTCATCGAATAAGTCATTTATACTTAGCTTTGAAATATAAATCAACTGATAACCCCCATAGCATCGAAACTATGAAGTAGTACAAAACTAAAGATAAAAGTATTATCACAGAATTATGTCGTATAGTTTATGCGACATTACTTTGTTAATACTTGGGAGTATTTCCAACTTGGCTTTATATTCATACAAAGTGTCCAGTGGACAGTAAGACAAATTACAGAGATAAAACTATTGATAGGAATAGACACGATCCTATTAAATTTGCAAAAGTAAGTAGAACTCATAGTTAAACTTGGGAACAAAGTATGGGTAGCCTTAAGCTCTTGTAGAAGGGTATAATGGTCATAGTTTCTATACTCAAAGGTTCTTACTGTTTATAAGATAATAGGCTATGAGTACCCTGTAGAAATAATTTAAGGGACAATGATTATACAGGCAAGACAAGATATCATTGCAAAAATATTGTCAAGAAAACAATGTTTATGAGTATTACTAACCACTTAGACTAAAGAAGAAATACACATATATGAGATTCTAGTGATAAAGTCGCAATTATGATGTACTGTCATTACACTTTTTCCAAGCATGTTTATTTGAACAACTGATGAAAATCAAATGATTTTACCTTGCAGGAGCTGTCTAGTGTTTAGCAGCTTATTGTACTAAGCTTTTTAATTTGCAAACAAAATACAACTGACACTAATAAATCTTTAAAATTTTTTATACTCGATCGATCATACCTATAAAAACCTGTAAGAAACAGTATTCATCTGCGTTAGCACGAATGCTAAGTAAGCCCCAGATTTAAAAGTAGATTCCACCTACTGACATATAAGAGCTAATTAGTAAAGTGAAGATAATAACACACAAAAAGATTTTAATCTTGCTACAAAAAATAAACTATTAAGTTATTATAGAAACCAATTACTTAACTGATCTTTAGGCCAACTGTTAGCTGTTAGTAGAACCATAGGTTATAACATTTATTGTTAACTCGAAAATTTTAAATTTTTGTGAAAATTTGGGGTTGTGATAGTCTTGCAGTTGATCATCCCAAACCTCTTCAGGATCTCTACTGCATACTTCCCTTGTCCAAGGAAGATTCCATCTGCACTCTACCACACCTCCATACCTAGAAAGTAATGCATCATACCCAAGTCCTTCACCTCGAACTCGGTATCAAGCTTTCTCTTCGTATCAGTAATCAACCCATCCACACCTGTCACGAACAGATCATCTACATATAGTAGAAGCATCACTGGGTTGCCATCTTCAACCTTGTAGTAAAGGTTGGAATCTGCTTTACTCTTGGTAAATCCCAAACTATATAGAAAGCTATCAATTCTGTCGTACCATGTCCTGGGTGCTTGTTTCAAACCGTACAGGGATTTCTTCAATCTGCATACATAAGACTCCCTGTCATGTGTCTCAAAACCAAGTGGTTGTTCTACATACACTTCCTCTTCCACTACACCATTCAAGAAAGCAGTCGTGACATCCATCAGGTGTATCTTTCATTTCATCACTGCAGCCAGAGCAAGTACTGATCTGATGGAAGTGTATTTGGCTACAGGTGCAAAGGTTTCTTCATAGTCTATTCCCTCTTTCTGAGAGAAACCCCGAGCTACAAATCTTGCCTTATATTTTTCAATGCTACCGTCTGCAGCATGTTTGATCTCGTAGATCCATTTGGAAGTTACAACTGACTTCCCGTCTGGTCTTGGGACAATATCCCAAACATCATTCTTCATGATTGATTGGTACTCTTCGATCATAGCATCCTTCCATTCTTTTCATTATGCCGCTTCTTCATAACTGGAAGGTTCTTTATCAATGAAATCACATAGTAAAGCTACATACCCGAAACAGGATCTGGTCCTCTTTCTTTCTCTGTGATTCTCTTCTGGAGCCCCATATCTTTCTGCACTTTGGATAAGTTCTCATACCCAAGCATGTTTCCTCTTATGAGGATTCTTCTCCAGAGGTGGATCTACAGGTCTTTGTGGTTCTTCAAATTCTCGATCTTCTTCTCGAGTTTCTTCATTCATGGTTGTATCATGAATTCTGGGTGCTTCTGCTTCTTTAGGTTCTTCAACAGGTCTCTTTCTAGATTTGTTGTAAGCTGTGTCTTCATCAAATGTCACATCCCTGCTGATGTCAATCTTCTTGTATCCTGGGAAATATATTCTGTAAGCCTTCGATCTTTCAGAGTATCCCACAAATATACCCTTCTTTCCTGCAGGATCTAATTTATTTCTCTTCTCTTTTGGAATGTGGATGTACACAGGACAGTCGAATATTCTGAGATGGTTGACTTCTGGTTTCTTACCGGAGAAGAATCCTTCAAGAGTGTTGTTCTCGAGTACTCTATGTGGAGTATGGTTCTATACATACACCGCTGTTCTGGTAGCTTCCACCCAAACATACATAGGAAGGTCTTGATCATGAAGCATTGATTTTGTAGCTTCCATTATAGTTTTGTTCTTCTGTTCCACAATCCCATTCTGTTGTGGATTATAAGGAGTGGACAACTCCCTCTTAATCCATGATTCTTTGCATAGATCTTTGAATTCATTTGAAGTGAATTCTCCGCCATTATCTGATCGAATGGTCTTGATCTTCTTTTCATAATGGTTCTTGATCAAGGGTTTTAATTCCTTGAACTTACTAAATACTTCGTCTTTGTTCTTCATGAAGTAAACCCATGTCTTCCTAGAAAAGTCATCAATAAAAGAAACATAATATGCATACCCGCTTAGAGAGTTTGATGACATAGGACTGCATACATCGGAGTGGATGATTTCCAAGATTCCTTTTTCTTTGCTTTCGCTGCTTGGAAATGTCTTCTTTGTATTCTTTCCTTTCGCACATCCTTTGCAGACCCCATCATGTTTTGCTTGGATTTCTGCAAGACCTTTGATAGCTTTGCTTGCAATAGGTAGTGCTCTGTAATGCACATGTGCAAGTATTCTATGCCAAAGTTCACTTGGATCTACTGTGTCATGGACCAAGGCTTGTTCTGGATGGCTCTTTAATTTGTACAATCCCCCTTCTGGTTCTCCAATCACTACCGCATCAACGATAGTCTTTCCTTTTGGCCACATGATGACTTGACCATCCATGAATGCAACCCGCATTCCTTTTGAATCTAATGCTAATATGGAGATAAGGTTCTTCTTGAGTCCTGTCACAAACAATACTTCTTTCATTGTTAGATACTTTCCAGAGTCTAATTTATAGGAAGATTCCCCACTACCTTTTATTGGATATTGGTAGTCATCTCCTAGCTTTACCTTGTGAGGTGATTCATGTTCTGACAGTCTCACAAAGGATTCCTTGAATCCAGTCATATGTTTGGAAGCCCCACTATCTATAAGCCAATCATCACTTCCATGAGTAATGTTACCTATGAGAGCGGATATTAGAACATATTCATCCTCGCTTGAAGAATCTTCACTTTCATATCTGGATCTCTTCCTGGATGGTTCATCATCCTCTGCAACATGAGCATGATGTCTTGTTTTGTTGCTCTTCTTCATTATATTTTGTTTGTTAGGACAATTCCTTACATGGTGTCCTGCTTCATCACATGTATAGCATATGATCCTAGATACATCTTTTCTAGTGTTATCTTTGTGACAGTGCTTACCTCCTGAGCAATGAGGTCTTCTTTTGTTTGACTTGGAGTGAGACTTGGAGTGTATCGTGAGAGCTTGGGCTTCACTTCCCATCTTCTCTTCTTGAGATGCTATCCGAGCTTCTTCTTGAGACACTCTTCCCATAGTCTGCTGAACTTGACTAACTTCTTTCTAGCACAGATTCCTTGGATGAAAGAATCCCATGACCTAGGAAGGCCATTCAATGTAGTCATTACAATATTTGCATTTTCCACTTCTTCATCAACTGCTTCTAGTTGCTCTTTTATCTAAGAAACTCTTGTGAAGTAAGACTGGATTGTTTCTGCATTCTGAATCTTCACATTCTTCAGTTGGTTTCTCAGGGTCATCTTCCGGTTTATGTTCTTCCCTTCAAACAGTTTGGTTAGGGAATCAAACATAGATTTAGGTGTCTTGAGAGAGGACACCTGTGGGATAAGGTGATCCTTGATAGAATCAGCAATGATCCTCTTTTCCATAACCATCTTCTTTTTATGTAAGGCCTTTGCCTCATCTCCCTCTGGAACTGGAACCTCCTCATGGATGTAGGAGTCTTAACTCATTTTCTTCCAGGACCAGGGAGATCCTATACTTCCAGTCTTGGAAGTTATCAGCTCCCTCAAGCTTTTCATGAAGCTTGGTATGATGAGACATCTTAACTGAGAACCTCAAATGGAAATACAAAAGATTTTAGATCTTACCAGGTTCAAGATGTCGGATCTGAAATTTGAGCTGAAATCCTGCAGAGCTAGTTCAAGAGCAAATTAGGGTTTTTCTTTTCTTGAGTTTTGTCCACCCAAATGCCTTGAAATATTTCCCTAACTTCGATTTTGGGGAGGAGATCAATCCAGGCCTGGGCTCATTGAAAAATTCCTCTTCTGTGAAAATCCCTAATTTCCAACATAAGTGAGAAGTCCAAAACTAAAAAACCTCATAATTGGATTCTACTTCGACAGAAAGATGTGCCCTAAGGAGGAGAGTTATTCCACCTTACTTTTTCTGAAAATCTGTGGAGGAAGATCCACAAACTTGGAAGCCCTAGTTCCTGCAACTACACAGTGTCTTCTTCTCGGGTTAGCTCTGATACCATGTTATTTTTTCAACATTAATCTAGCATTATGTTAGGATCTTTACTGAGAGAACAACAAGTACCACAATCAAACACAAGAGACAATGAACACAGTGTTTTTCATTGGGGAAACCATAAATGGAGAAAACCCTGCAACTTCCTCAGAGATAGAATCAACACAAGATGTAAAACCCCAAAATAGTAAGATGCACTCCCAACAGCAGTAATCTTCTTCTTGTCTAGCCCCAGTGTCTTCTCCCTCCTCAACTATGCACTACACTTGAGTGTGTGAGTGATGTGTGCTAAATAGAGACCCGAGCTCTCTATTTATACTAATCCTGACATGACTAAAACCCTACTAGGGCCGACCTCTACTACGAGAGTCTAATAACCCTAGTGCCCTGGAACTATGGGGACTTTAACCCTTACACAATTGGAGGGTTACCCACTATGACTTGACATGACTTGTTTACATTATTGATTCTCCCGATCGAAACATCTAGGCATGACAACATGACTCAATTACATAATAGATACATCCCAGAATAAACATCGGGTCACAATACATAAGATACATAGATGAATACATTCCAAAGTTACAAATACATCAACAATTGTTACGATTGATCAAACATCATTCAAAAATACGAGTGTCAGTGCATCATCGGGAGCTTCGATCTCGATTATCGATCACTCTTAGCTGGCAAATAGGAGTGTGGGTGTAGGTATGTATCCATCAGTTATGCAGACATTTAGTTGTCCTACACCCGTCCTTATGATTGGATCTAGTTTCGGTGGGGCTTCATGTTCATTGAATTTGGTGTCTTTTCGCACTTCCCATATGGAAGATCCTTGGATTCTTCCTACATGGAGTCTTTCGAACGGACCTATCGAAACGAACGTGCTGTTGCCTGCAGCTATGATTGCATACCAAGCAAATCTTGATTGTGTTGTAGAGCCTAGCCCTTCCTCTTCACGGACAAAGGAGGAGGACCCGTATGTACTGCCTGCATGGGCAATTGAGTCCTCTCATGCACTGCCTTGATAGTGTTTTTTGGTCAGATGAAGCTATTATTGAGGCTATGTCTGGAGTTGAGCCACCTTGGGAAGAGTTACATCATAGATATTATTTTCTTCCCGAGCTTGACCATTTGGAGCATGATGACTTTAGGGAGATTCTTAGCGAGAATATTGGTAGTCCCGTGGTTCCATTAAGCTCTCCTGGTCAGATGGTTGATGGGAACATGGAAAATATATCACCTACGGTTCCTATCAATATCTCTTGCGATCCTGGCAAGATTGAGAATGTCTATATTGGGGTAGAATGTTCCCATGCTGAGATTCTGGAGTATACCGAGTTGTTCAAAGAATTTCGTGATGTCTTTTCTTAGTCATATGAGGAAATTCCAAGTATCGACCCTCGTATTGTTGAACATGAAATTAAAACTTATCCCAATGCCAAACCTGTTCGACAACATTTGCATGCGATGAATCCTAGAAAATCACCCGCGATATAGGCTGAGATAGAAAAGCTGTTGAAAGACAGCTTTATCTATACCATTCCCTTGACGGAGTGGGTTTCAAACCTTGTTCTGGTTGATAAGAAACAGGGAGCGACCCGTATATGTATTGATTTCCGCGACTTAAATCGTGCATGTCTTAAGGATAATTTCCCCACACCATTTATTAACCAAATTTTGGATGAATGTGCGAGAAGCAAGGTATTTTCCTTCATGGACGGCTTTTCCGGATATAATCAAATTCAAATTAAACTCGAGGATCAACATAAAACCGCATTTATTTGTCCTTGGAGTACATTTGCATATCGGAAGATGCCTTTTGGTCTTAAAAACGCCAGAGCCACATTTCAACGGGCTATGACCTTGATTTTTCATGATCTCAAATTGATTATTGAAGTATTTTTGGATGACCTAGCTGCTCACTCTCGGCTGATATTGCGTCATTCCTACCATTTGAGATTAGTATTCAAAAGGTGCCGCCACTACCAGGTTAGGGTAAATCCTCATAAGTGCATATTCTGCGTGAAGTCAGGTCGCTTGCTAGGATTCATTATTTCCAAGGAGTGTATAAGAGTCGATCCCTTAAAGGTTGAGGCAATACTTCAATTGTCTCCCTCGAGAAATATTAGACATATTCAATGTTTACAAAGCATGGAAAACTTCTTACGGAGATTCGTGGTTAACTTTGCCAATTTGACTAAAGGCTTTATGCGTCTTTTGAAGAAGGACACTACCTTTTGTTGGGATGATCAAACCCAGGATTCCATTGATGATCTTAAATGAGCCTTAGCATCGGCCCCCGTGCTTAGTCCACCCGACTATAGCCGTGACTTTTTTATTTATGTGGCCGCGTCCATGGAGATGATTAGTATGGTTTTGTTTCAAGAGGATGAGGAGCTCCATGATCATGTCATATACTATTTGAGTCAGAATCTTATAGATATGGAAATATGTTATTCCCATGTGGAGAAACTTGCCTTAGCTATCATTCACGCGGTTTAGAGATTGAGGCACTACATTCTTCTTCGCCAGACCTTGGTGGTACCTCATGTCAATCCATTTTAGTTCGTCCTCACTAGAAGGATGATCAGGGGAAAGTACAATAAATGGATTGTTATTTTGCAAGATTCAATCTTGAATTTGTTTCGGCGAAATCAAATAAATCGTTAATTTTTGCGGAGCTCATTTCTGATTTCCCAAGTGAGGAGGAGGAGGTTTATGAAGAAACATTTGTCGATGAGCATATCTCTCTCATCTCAACTTTGGATCCATGGTATGGAGATATTATCATATATTTACAAACATTGAAGGTACCTACTCACCTCTCACAGGATGAGCAACGACGATTACGTCACGTATCTAAGAACTACCTTATAGTGGATAATACTTTGTACTGTCGTGGGGTAGATTCCATTTTATGTCATTGTTTAACCCATGAGGAGGCCGAGGTTTGCTAAATGATTTCCACGAAGGGGCGTGTGGTGGTCATTTATCTGGGCTTTCTACAACCCAAAAAATATTGAGAGTGGAATATTTTTGGCCGTCGATCTTTAAATATTTTGTTAATGCGGTCAAGAAGTGTCACCCTTGCCAGGTGTTTGCATGCAAAATGTGCTCACATCCTGCCCCATTACATCTAATTATCATCCTCGGTCCCTTCACCAAGTGGGGGCTTGAATTCATGGATTGCAACCCAGCTTCAGCTGGGGGCATCATCATATTATAGTGATCATTTATTATTTCACGAAATGGGCTGAGGTTATGCCTACGATTAAATCCGATGGTGAGACGGCCGCACATTTTGTATTCAACCAGATTATTACTCGATTCGATATTCCGAAAGAGCTTGTCACTGACCATGGTAGGGACTTTCAGAATCGAATGATGGAAGAGTTGGCTTCGAAGCTAGGGTATAAGCATGAGCACTCCTCTTCTTATTACCCTCAAGTGAATGGACAGGTTGAAACAATGAACAAATCACTTAAGTCTATTCTCCAATGAACCATTGCACAAAGCAAAATGAATTGGCATATCATGTTATATACTACTTTATGGGCATATAGAACCGCAGTTAAGACTGCCACCAGTTTTTCTCCATATCAGCTCGTACATGGGGTGGAGTCTATCTTACAGGTTGAATACGAAATCCCTTCGTTGAAACTAGATATAGAGATTTTACCAGACACTTCCGCATTGGAGGAACGTTTGGTCCACTTAAAGCATCTTAATGAGCAACACCGAGATGATTTAGTGGCTCTAGAGGTGAATAAACATCGCGTTAAGGTCCAGTATGATAACTCTATCCGTCCAAGGAGGTTTAGTGAAGGAGATTTGGTCCTTTTATGGGATCAAGCTAAAGAACCCTTGGGGGCAGGGAAGTTCAATCCCATGTGGCATGGTCCTTACGTGGTCAAACGTGTGTTAGAGAAGGGCACCTATGAGCTGGTAGATTATGAAGGGATAGCCTTTGTGGAGCTTAGAAATGGGCTCTATCTTAAAAAATACTATGCATGATCTTCAGCCAGGGCTGATTGTTGTATATAATTGTACAATTTTTTTGCATAGTTAGGTTTTCTTATGGTGATCGGGTTTGTTGATTAGCTTTCGTTTCTTATGGCAGATGTCGATGGAGTCTTCCATTTACATAGGATTCGCTGATGGTTCTATCTGCCACACTCAACACTGATCCTCTGCTACTTGGGTGATTTATACTCCTACGGGTCAGGTATTGTCTTCAGGAGGCGTATGTTTATGGCCTTCTTCGAACAATGTTGCTGAGTATAGTGACGTTATCAAGTTTTTACGGGATGCCATGTCACATGGTGTTCTCTCTCTTGAGGTACATCTTGATTCGCAGTTAGTAGTGTCACAGCTTAATGGCTTGTATCATGTTAGGGATTCGACATTATTATGAAGATTCTTACGTGTGAGATTGTTAGAATGACAATTTGACAACATAACATACATACATGTTTCAAGAATTTATAATCAAGTTGCCGACTCATATGCTAACTATGTGTTAGATTGACATTTGTTTCATGGACTATAAGCACATAAAAAACATACATTTTTACACACATGTAAATAAATAAAATCGATCATCATAAAAAAAATTCATTAAACATCCAATATGTGACGTCATAATACATAAGTGTCATAATACAAAAATGGGGCTTTCGAGCCACCAAAATATAATACACGGTAGTACAAAAATGAATCACTCTTAGGTCTCTAAGCCTGTGGAGGAGGAGGGGGGTTGTGATCATGGTAGCACACCATGGCTCTAGCTAGTCATTGAAATAACCGAACCCATGCTCATGGTACCCCAACCACCTGACGCTGCATGGCCTTAGGCAAGTCCTCGACTTGCGCCATGGGTACTCTGTGTGTCAGTTGTACAAAGTTTGTATGGATTCTCTGGAGCATCTTCTCCGCATCCACACCCATGATATCATCTCCTCTTCCCCTCTGTCTATGATGAGGGAAGCCGTCAGGCCGCTGTGGTCCAACATCTGCATGCATATGACAGATTATCACTATGTGTTGTCATGCAAAAACATGTCTTTTGAGTCTATATATCAAAAAACACAAAAAAATTTAATAATTCAAAAAACTTAGAAAGAGGGTTGGGATTCGTTACCAATGTCACCATATGCTGATCCTGGTGGTAGGGGCATGTCGGGATCTCCCCGAAAATCTATCCCTACATAAGGGTAATCATTGATGGCAATAATCTGCCACCACCACCATGGAAAGAAATCAGCTGGGTAGGGGTTGGACACCCTACCTTTGCCTAGTCTGCGCATAGCATCTACCCAACGTCGTTGGGCCGGATCTCGAACCCCATCAGGAGCAACGTCAACTCTAGGGCTGATCCTCGGAACACGCTCGAAGAAGAACGTGCTCAGTATAATGCCGAAACTAAAGTTTCGTACCCTGCACATCTTGCAATCACTGAGCTGCTGCTTCATGTTACTCAATAGCGCAGTACTCCAACCATAGACTATGGGTCTCATGCACTCCACTGCATAGAACATCAATGGCTGCGAGGCCTAGTGGAGTGAGGCTAGCCCTGCTATCCTGCCGAGTGCCAGTAGTATCGCCTTCAGGCCTAGTACTTGAATGGAGTTTGTCAGGATCTGACTCCCAACCTTCTACATGTACGGAAAATAGTATACTTCAATATACTCATCAATGGTGAGGCCACCTCCGGGCCCACAAGAGCGTAGGTTCACCACTTCTCCCCGTAGGGACAATCCTGTAATGAAATATATGTCCTCCACCTCTATAGTGAGGGACATCCCGTTAATATGGAAAGACTCTGAGTTAGGATCCCAATAGTCTAGTAGCATTTGCAACAGTCTTGGTTTGGCCCTTAGGCTACCAAGACACCAAAACTTGTACAGCCCACAAGCACAAAGAGCTTGTTGAGCCATCAAATCACCCTGTACAGCCTCTTCTACGTCTCCATGTTTCCTCTCCCTCCATTCTAGTACCATCCTGCACATTAAAAGTAATTTTTGGTCATTATTTCACCTAAAAAATCATGTGCGCGGCCAACGCGACTGTTTGCAAAACAACCGCGTATGTACGTGGATTTGGGCGGTTTTTCTGCGTATAGCCATCCCTATACGCGGAAATAACCCCGATTTTCACGTGGGCCAAGAAGACTAATCTAGATTGGCCTAAAACTAAAAAATTGACCATGGAAATTGATAAAATTTACATGAAAATGGAAGAGGAGGACATGAGGAGTTACCTAGAACAAGCAGTGTCGAATTTCACCGGATGAAGCTCCCAGAATTCGCGTTTGAAGTTTTGAGCTCAAACGTGTAAAAAGTTTCAAATGATATGTAATTTTTGAATTTTTTACTATTTATAGAAAATTTTTGAAATTTTTGAAAATGTTTACCCCCTTTCTATAGTTTTGGACCGTTTTGGACTAATCTAATGATGTAGGAGACCGTTTTGAGCGTTGTTTCGACCATTATTTTGACCTGTTCATGTCGATTTTAGGTATTATGTCTAAACTGGCATATAGGTTAGATGTCATATCCATTTGCATTTTGCATGGCCTTATGACCGTTTCATAATCACCTTAGGTACGAACCCATTCTATCTTGTCACAGAAGCTTCTGGTTGTTTTAGAAGTGACATGATGTGAATGGTAGAGATTGACCATACATGGGTGCCCTAGTTAGCTCCTTTATTGCATTTGGTTCCCATTCCGACATTTTTTCCTTTAGGGTGTGGGAGTCCTTTGTATAGTGTCGCCATGTCTTTGTGAAAGAGCCTCATACTCCTCTTGATCTTTTTGTTGGCCTTATTCCCCCAGGACTCGCTTATGTCAAGTTGTAATTGCATTATCATGCATTTTGCCTACCTCATTGAGCCTTATGCCAGCTTCCCTGACTTTGATTATCAGCCATATAGCCTGAGCTTGTCTCATGTCTAGCCATACAGAGCCATTTTATATATCTTTTGCAGCTTGATTCCCCATTTTTACTGGGAGGGGACCTTCCCCCGAGTGTCATTATCCTACACGTGTCCTTACATTGAACATAGGTATGTTCCACTGCTTGGAACTAGTTTGTTTTCCCATTGACACTATTCTCCTCCTAGTCTGTAACTATAAAGCACTTTTATTCTTTTTCAAGCTTTTCAAAATATTTGAAAAAGTCCAGAAAAATAAAAAAACCAAAAATCCGGATAAGAAAAGATGTTATATTTGGTAGCAGTCGAGTCATGTCACCTTCGAACAGAGCACTGTATATCACATCCATTGGTTGGGTTAATAGTTTGACTTTAGGATCTATACTCGTTTCTCTGAGTTTATCTCCACCGACTGGTTAAGATTCCAGTCCCTATGGAGTCTCTGTCGATGCCTCCTGTGTCACAGAGATGTCCCAGTTTTTTATATCAAGTCTATGCTGCCTACATTCAGTCACCATTCACCTTTATGCTCTTGTTTGGAGGAAGTTGAAACCTAAGTCAGCCATTCCTTAGTTATCTTGGCTTTGCATGTCGGCCATTCCCGGTACTGATACTGGTTTGTGACTTGATGATCGAGTCCTTCCACATTATACAGCATTGTTGAGTACCTCGTCTTGGATGATGGGGGATGCCTTAATGCCCTCCTTCCGACGGATTTCATCCCATCGACTTCAGATCATTTATTTTGGGATAGGAATCTAGAGTCATTTTGAGTGCCTTGATATTTGCAGTCATCAGTGGAAGGTTCTCTCGCCATCGACAATTTTTGGGAATACATCAATGTCCCCTGATCAATGGATCCTTTCAAGTGTTCGACCTCAACACCTTTATTCACACTTGTTAGTTTTCACTCTAGTACCTTTATTCCCATTTTCATTATCGGTGGGTGATCTCGCATCTATTAACGATATACATCAATGACCGGTAATCAGACAATGGACTACTATGTTCGACCTCGACACCTCTATTCGCATAGTAGGACATGTACTCATAGAAGATTATGTAGAAGACCTTCCAGAGTGGGGGCATTTTATGCTATCTCCTTGATCGTGCCAGTGTTCATGAGATTTCAACTCTCGTGACTTGATTCCAGTATATGTCAGATGTTTCTAGCCATTATGGATATCTTGATCCATTATATATCTTCAGCCTTCATGGAGATCATGATCCTTTGTATATCTTCATCATGGATATTCTGATCTATCTATATTGTACGTGGCGATTACCACACATGTCATATTTTGTATCATGCCTATTCATGGCCATTGTACTCTTATGTATCCGGGACTGCTATCTCTACTTGCAGTTATGTGCAGAGTTTCATTATTGTATTATACTATTGGATGGTTGGTTCTTCCACTTGGTTCTTCATCACTCCACTTCTGGGATGGACTTATAATGTATTTCAGCCATCATATGACCCCTCTGACCTCACACATTAGGGGGCATCTATTACAACTGATTTTGCCACACATGGTGGATCACACCTTTATGGCCTTCCCTGTCCCTCTGCAAACTCTTTAGACCCCATGGACCATTTTTGTACCTTTGATGTTTCCAAGATCATCCCTAAAAACATGTCTTATTTCATATACATGACTTTTAAACCCATTCTCGTGTATATACGCATATTTGACCCTTAAACCCGCGTACATCGAGATGTGAGCAAAAGGCCAAATAGTTTTGGACTTTTCATTTATGTGGATCCGAATCACTTGTCTCTTGGCCTTCCATATGCCTTGAGATCACTCGGATTTGACCTTCCATTACCCCATTGAAGCACTATATAAGGAACCCTTTGGATACATTGAAGGAGGAGGAATTGAAGAGCAAGAGAACTATAGTCCATTGTTGCCGGAGCTTATACTTGAGTCTGCATCCCTTTGTCCCTTGGAGCACTTTGTGTTCTTCCCAAGCTTGCCTTTGCTTGTGAGCTTACTATCGAGAGATGGAGGGTTGAAGAGGTGGAGGCCCAGGTGGAGGACTTAGTTTCTCCGATTCGCAGATGTGTCGACAAAGGTTGTCACTATTGTAATATCTATTTTATATTAATAGAAATAACTTTTCATGTCCAATAATGTGTATTTAAATGAGTATTGAATCCATGGATGCTTTTAAATGCTTATATGTTATTGATTATATATGTTAGAGTAGGTCTAACACAATTATATATAGCATTCTTATCTTGTTTGTTGAATGTTGAGATAGCAAATTACTTATACAAGCGAGAGTGGAAAAGCTCAATGGGGATCTACATCAACCGTCCAGAATAAGGTATGTAGCGAGATCCTTTAGTGTTAGATATTTGGTTTCTCTTGCATATAGGAAAGGATTGATTTCTGCAGTTACTCTGTCTGTTGTGATACCCCAAGCCATAGGAAGTTTTCTCCATAACAAATGCATACTTGGTATTGTCTCAAATATCCACTTATAATGTTAGTTCTTTTATGCCAAGTCTTTGAGAGAATATTTGTAACTTGTCATGTGTTTGGAAGCACCATTGTCTACCAACCAGGTATTACTATTATTTGTAAGGGTTCCTCTAAGAGCATATACAAAGGAATATTATTTTTTAGGCTTGTCTTCAATCTTGTCAAGTTTCGTCTTCTATTGTGTTGGATCAACATTGATTTTTGATGCATGATGTTTTCCTTTTCTTTTCCTCTTAGGACAATGGAAAGCATAGTAACCAAATTTCTGGCAACTAAAGCATTTGAATTTTGGAAGATCCTTCTTCATTTGAACTGGAGATGCACCATACAATATATCTACTATTTTGAGGATGGACATCATCTTGACAAAAATCTTAAATCTGATCCAGAAACCCTAATATCAACAAAAATTAGGTCAAAATTGCAATTTGACCAAACTAAAATCTGTCTCCATAGAAATATGCACCCTACCAAGGTGACCTTCAGAACACTAGGATCAAATTCAATGTTAGGATGGAAGAGTCCAAACTTGGAAGCCCTAGTTTCCATAATTAGGGAAAAACGTTGCTAGATGGTTGTCGTTTAAAATTGCTCTGATACCATGTTGAAATTTTATCTATTTTCAAAACTCAACCATTGTTTCACAATGATTTTGAAGCATTAATTTCATCCCACAATTTTAATTTAATAATTGCACACTAATAATTTCAACTTAAATTGCAAAAAAAACAAAGGATCATAGAAATATTTCCATGCATAAGAGACAAAAATATTTTACCATGGGAAGCCCAATAAGGAGAAAACTCAACAAACTTTTGTTCGAAGAAAACAATCCAATTCAAGTACAATACCATTCATGAAGATAAACCCTAGCACATAAGAGGTTCTCCCTTCTTCACAATAAACCCTAGCAAGGGTAGTGAATCTTCCAAATACAATAAGAACCCCAAAAATTACTCCTTTAACTTTTGTTATGCTTGGCTGAAATTGCGTACTACAAGAGAGAATATGTGAGAGATGATGATTAGGAAAATAAAGTGTTGGAGAATTGTATATATATTCTTCAATTCACTTTTCATTTTCACCAGTGGGGTTGGTTTGTCTTATTTTAGAGAGGCTGGCGTTGAATTGTTATTTTGATCTTCATCTTGGTTTTATCTTTAGAGTCAACTTGCACTTCTATTCTTCTATCTTTATAGAGCCTTATTTAATTCTATTTGGGACTTGTTCAATGGTTTACTTGACTTCTCGGTTATTTATTCATTATAGAAAAGTTGTCCTTGTTGATGTTCATCTTGTCACATGCATCTCTATTCATGCATAGAGCTCTAATGTTGATTTGAACCCACTCTAAAAAGTCCTGTACACTGCTTATAGCCTATGTCAAATTCAACATTATATTAGACTTCATATATTTCACAAGGGGATGAAATACACTAACAAATAAACAAGTCAACTCACTCTAATATAGAATAGATCACTACTTCTCAGAGTATGCAATGTGACCTTTAGCCTTAATCACTCTTAGCCACTTTTCAAGACTAATTAAAGATAATAATCTCGAGCCTTGTTTACTCTTAGTCACTTCTCATTATTATTCAAGGCTATGCTAGGGCCATCCTCCACTAGCCATTGGTTAAATATCATGACCTCTTTGGGAGAATGTTTGCATAATGTTGCTCTATGTTGTAACTTAGAGAAACATCGACAATCCCTCTCATTGAGGGTAACATTATTCATCACTCCAAGTTGATCACTTTGTGAGAGTGTTCATTGGAGACACTCTACATCACTGCCAATATTATCGCTTGGTGAGAGTGTTCATCAGAAACATTATGCATCATTGCCAACACTCTCACTTTGTGAGAATTTCCCCATCACTACCAAGCTTTACACTTGGTGAGAATGACCATAATCCATCTAGAATGTGTATTGCATCTACATCTCGAGCAATGTTATATGAACCATCTCATAATCAGCAAAACCAGATGGTCCAACCTGTTCTGTGAGATTTACAGGGAAACAAGTGACATCTGATCATTTTTGTCTTGTTCCGAACTAAATCGACTGGGATCCATAAGGAATATTATGTTTCAATACAGAATCGATCATCCATATATAACCTGTCAGCTTTACAGTTTTGCAGTGGGGCCTCAAAAACATGATTTCCAATTCTTTTTTAATTAAAAAAAAAGAGGACACGTTGACTTAGGGGGTTAATCTAATGACCCTACAAACCTTATAAAATGATGTTGGCACCCTCTTATTCCATTCACTCATCTTTGGAGTTTTCTTACAACTCAATTGAGCGTACATAGTATGGTATGGTGACTATGCAGGTGTTTTGAAGGGGAGGTATAGTCGAGTTGTTGAGGAGAAGAGGTACGATTGATTTGGAGAGGATTTTGGGCTGAAGGAAAGATCTCGTGATATGATTTTTTCTTTAGATTTAGACTTATTTAAAATTTCAAAGGGATTTCTTCAATGTTCATAGTTTTTTTAGTCTAATCTAGAGTTGATTTGGGGCAGATTTGGAGAAGGTTTGGGCCCATATTTGGAATAGACATGGGGTAGATGAGTCTAGACTATAGTTACATGCTTATATTTTGACTTTAGACACCATTTATAGCGTCTTTGTTTATGTACTTTGATTTAGATATGGATTGCACTCGATGATATTTTGGTTTTATACACTCTTACTTGTTATGGATGCACATGATTGTGTGTGTGTGTGTGTGTACACACACACACACACACACACACACACACACACACACATATATACATTTTTTTCCATTGGAAAAAAAGCTTCTTATCATTAATCATATAAAAATTTACATACAAGTATGTTATGTTTGTTGTTGCTTAACAACCTTACATAAAAAAAACAGAGGCTATGTTCTATGTAGAACATTTGAATCAAAACTGTTCTTTAAGCTACTGCCACAAGTGTGCAAAAAACCATCTTTGATTTTGGATAAATTCAACGTCCGATTTGTGGACCGAGGGCTTCTGTCGCTTGTAGGAGAAAAACCAAAAATATCCTGTCAAGACCGAGAGTTTTTGCCACTTGTAGGAGAAAGCATCCAAAAAAGAGATCCTGGTAATCTGTTGTGAAGCAAAATCAGTGACATCTGGTTATGCATAGTCATCTCAGAAAAATATTGTGAGTGTTATGTGCTTCCCATCCTTGGTTGTGTCTCAATGAAAGGTCTATGATAGAATTCATATACCTCCGCATCTCTTAGTTCCGTAAATTTCCATGTGCTAGCGTTCAAATTTAGCCCTTCTTTGGAAAGCCTGTATGCTTCGACATTCCTTTCCCTGTAAACATAACAACATGTGATGACATAAAAATTTGTTAGGAGTATGTTAACTTCTTCATTTAAAGCGAGGAGTGTTATGTTCCGACATTTTTGAACTTTGCTTATCTAGTTTATTACTATTAAAGAGTCTCCAAAAATCTAAAATCTTCTATAGCCTCTTTCAAGAGAAAAACAAAGGAGCAGCTTCAAAACCATTAGCTCTGCAAAATTATTTGTCCCATTTCCCAAGACGATATGAATCTGAAAAAGATGAGAATGATTGATGAAAAGAGTTGCCTCGCCCCCACCTTATCACCTCAGTTTGCATACGATATTTTCAGTTTGATATATTTGGGTATATTTTTGGTGGTTTGCCTACGATCTGATCTTGAGTAGGGGTGATATGATATTCAAAGTATAACTCTTGACTTATCACCTCAGTTTGCATGTGATATTGGATATTTCAGCTTGTGATTTTGTGCAAATATCTATGATTTTCAGTTTGATATATTTGGGTATATTGTTGGTGGTTTGTCTACGATCTGATCTTGAGTAGTGGCGATCTGATATTCAAAGTATAACTCTTAGCTTATCACCTCATTTTGCATTGATCTGTTTCCATGCGATCTTGGATATTTTAGCTTGTGATTTTGTGCAGATATCTATGATTTTTATTTTGATATATTTGGGTATATTACTAGTGGTTTTCCTACGATCGGATCTTGAAGCAGCGATTTGATCTTCAATAACTCTTGGCTTATCACCTCAGTTTGCATGTGATCTATTTGCATGCGATATTGGATATTTCAGCTTGTGATTTTGTGCAGATATCTGTGATTTTCAGTTTGATATATTTGGGTATATTGCTGGTGGTTTTCCTGCGATCTGATCTTGTGTAGTGACGATCTGGTCTTCAAAATAGGGTTTGCCTGCGATCTGATCTTGAGTAGTGGTGATCTGATCTTCAAATTTGATATATTTGGGTATATTGTTGGTGGTTTTCCTGTGAATATATGTGGGTGACGAACAACATCTTTATATCAGGTGCACACATTCCTTTTTTTTCTTTCTAATACATATCTACTGCTCATATATTTCTTTTTGCTCGCAAGTATGAATAACTCACCGCATCTACCAATGGTTGTCAAAGGTAGATCTAGTACATTTACTTTACAGAGCCTTTATGAGTATATAGATTCATTAGAGAAACATGGAGAATAAAGAGAAGATAAGCTACAAATAGAGTTAGAATCCATGCTGGAAAACAAATTTACATCTTTTGAAGACAAGATCCAAAAACAAATACAAAAGAAAATAAAACTATTGGAGAATAAAATGGAGACAATGGAGATTAGATTACAGGTAATAGAAAACAAAGCCAAGATAAGATCCAAACACCCCAATAAGGAGATGATGATACTTTAGAAAGTCTTAAAATGAAGGACGTGATTAAAGCACTAGAAGAAAAAGTCAATAACAATCTCACCCTAAATAGCGTGGAAGGTAAATTAGATATCAAACCCATTAAAGAGGAAATGAAAAAATTGATAGAATTAGACCATGAACGTAACAAAAGGGCTTTGAACCTTGTAATATTCAGTGTGAAAGAGGAGGCATACAAGGATACATTAACCATAGTCCAAACAGAATTACACAATATATTACAAATTGAAAAAACATGTCTCACAGAAGCAACAAGGTTGGGAAAATTAAATGAGAACAAAGGAAGGCTAATCCAGATAAAGGTGAGCTCTATTGACAACAAGTATGACATACTTAGTAAAACCTCAAGTCTAAAAGGAACAGGAATATTCATAAATGAATATCTCATTCCAGAAGATCAAGCAGAATTAAGAAAGGAGGTTCAAAAGGTAAAAGAAGCTAGGAAGGAAGGAAAATGGGCAATAATCAGAAATAGAAAAGTCGTTATTCGATATAGAAACCAAAAAGACATTAATAAATAGCAATTCAATATGCTTCGGATTCTTTCTTGGAACTGTCGGGGCTTTCCATGGAACAAAATCCCCAAGCTAAGTTGGATCTCGAATGAAGTTGATATTGTATTGCTAGTTGAAACTTGGGAGCACGAAGAATCTAAGGTCCCTAACATATATGGCTTTATACTATGGTCAATATGAAACAAGCAATCCTATCATGAAGGAATTGGGGGTATATCTTGTTACATTAGGAAGAACATCTCCCCCATTGCCAGGATTTATAAAAAAGACCCTTACAACCAATATATTTGGATAGAGATTACGGACATTAATGATAAAAAAAACCTACATAGCAATTTGTTATTTTTCCCCTATTAATTCTAAATTCTATAAGAAAAACAATTTAGATAAAAATTGTCCTTACAATGGTCTAGAGAATGATATTTCTAGCCTAAGGAATGAAGGAAATATCCTCTTAATGGATAGCTTTAATGCTCGAACTTCAAATAACCAAGATATTCTTCTAAGCAATCATTCCAACCCTAATCCTCTTTGGTTAGACGAAGACCTTACTCTAGTTGGAAGGTACAAAAGAAGCTCTGAAGATCTAGGGGATAATTTGTTTGGGTCCGAGTTAGTCAAGATTTGTAGTGCTCAAGATATCATAATTTGCAACGGTCTAAAAAAGTGGCCCAATTCTAGCTAGATGACATGTATCCATGGGCTTGGTAGCAGTGTGGTGGACTATGTTATTTTCGATATCCCTTTATAGAACGAAATAATAAATTTTGACATCTTAAACAATTACGAGCCTGACTTAGATCATAGACCTTTAATTATAACTCTCAATTTTGTCATGCATAGGGATCCTATAGACGATAATCCTCATAACCAAAAAAACTTGATCTTTGATATAAATAAAAATAATCTTTTTCTAAATGAATTAAAAATTAATTTGCTTCCTTTATCAAGTATAAACAACATAGAAGACCTATATCATAATTTTGCCACAACCCTCTTATATTCTATTAACAAGTTCTCAATTGAAGTTTCAAGTAATAAAAGAAATAACAAAACCAACCCTTGGTATGATAAAGATTTTAAAAGTGCGAGGAAAGAAATTAAGGAATCTCTTGATGAGTCTCTTAAAACTGACAAGATAAAAATATACAAAGAAAATATACAAATCCCTAACTAAAAAGAAAAAAAATGCAATATATTCATAAAAGACAAGAAAATATCTTACACCTCTCTAAGGTGGATCCTAAGGGATTTTGGAGGCAGATTCTAACTAGAAAACTAAAGATAATAATAGAATTTATTTACACAACTGGAATTCCTATCTTAAAAGGTTTTATGAATCCCCGAATGGCATAGATAAATTTGAAACCCTGCTCACAACAGAAGAAGTTTTCTCATTAGAAGACATATATTTTGGGTTTAAGCATTTGGCAAATGGAAAAGCTAAGGACATTGAAGGTTACCAAGTAGAAATACTAAAAATTGGAGGTCCTATCCTCAACCCTCACATCCACAAGATTTTCAATCAAGTGGTCAAGCAAGGGTTCCCTAAACCTTGGACTCAAAGAATCATTATCCCCATTTTTAAAAGTGGGGATACAAACAACCCCTCTAATTACCGGACAATTATGATTATCCCTCTCTTAGCCAAGTTATACTGTATTATTTTGGAAAAGAAGATCAACAATTGACATGAAAGTGAAGGTAAGCAAGCTAAAGGCCAAACGGGTTTTAGAAGGAAACACTCTACAACGGACCATCTCGTTACACTTAGGATAATTGTGGAGGAGTGTCGTAATGATAAATCCAATATCTTATGTTGCTTCGTGGACTTTAGAAAGGCTTTCAATACGGTACCTAGAAATAACCTATGGAATAGATTATAAGAGCTAAAGGTTCCTTTGAAGTTGAGAGCCGCCACAATAAGGTTATACGATAATTTCATTGCTAAGTTTAAGACCAATGAGGGGTGGTCAAACAAAATTAAATGTAATATCAGAGTTAAACAAGGTTTCCCCCTCTCCCCCACCCTTTTTGGTATTTACATAGATAAGCTAGAAGGTTGTTTAGAGGAAGCAGGCTGTGCTGGCACGATCTTAGCTGGAATAGTCATCATCCTTCTTGTCTATGCAGACGATATTGTTCTTCTGGAAAGATGTCCTTCTGATCTTGATAAGCAACTAAGGCTGCTTAAGGAATTTTTCTCTACCATGGGCATGACTATTAACACTGACAAAACAAAAATTATGATTATCAAATCCAATAAGGACACTTACGCTAATTTTTTGTATGACAATAACAACTTGGAGGAAGTGTCTTCTTACAAATACCTAGGAATTGATATTCATGACAAGCTCAACTGGAACTATAACATTAAGAAAAGGATTAATGGAGGGTGGAAAGCTTATTTTGGTCTTGAAAACAATTGTAAAGCAGCAAACCTTGTGATGTGGGATAAAAATAAGCTCTTCTTTGAAACTTTAGTCACTCTTGTTATCTTGTATGGGTGTGAGGTTTAGGGTTGCAACATCGCTAGAGAATCCTGGAGAAATATTGAGCAAATATAGAAGCGTTTTATAACATATAACCTAAAAATTAAAAGCAACACACCCTACCCTATTCTCTTTATAGAAGTGGGTATTTCCCCTATCGAGAGCCTAACTGTGACTAGGCTCCTATTGTACAAGCACAAAATCAATAACATGGGAGACCATAGAATTCCTAAACTAGCTTTAAATTCCATCCAAAACCACCTAAGGCTCAAGCGAGGTTGGTATAAAGATACCAGGACTTGGTTAAATCGTTGGGAGATCGACGAAAATGTTGCATTGCAAAATATAAATAACATTAAAAATATTGTCACTTCTAAATTTAAGGAGAAAATGTGGTGTGAGAAAAATTTAGAGGATAAAAGAAAATTAAGATATTATAAGGAGGTCATCAACCCTACTCTAGAAGATCAAAAGTGTCTCTCAGTTTTAACTAGTTCAAAGAAGAAAATTAATATAGCCAAGATAAGAATGAACTCTCATGAGCTTCATAGTGAAACTGGTCGTTGGGCAGTTCCTAAAACACCATGGGTAGAAATGATCTACCATCTTTGTGAGAATATGAACATTGAGGATGAAAAACACTTCCTCTTAGAATGCCCTGCGCACACCCACATTAGATCTCAGTTTCATAATATTTGTTGTAATTCTTACCTTCTTAGCCTTTTAACTTATCAAAATTATAGTGATCTCGGGACACTTCTCTCCAAGATCTTTGAGCATAGAAATACAATTTTAAAACAAACTAAACAATGCGTTTCTTTGGGTTTGATAGACCAAAGTTTGGTCTGAGTGGACGTTAACCATCATCATCATCATATACATGTGTGTGTGTGTGTGTGTATTGAAATTATGAATATTTTATGTATTTTTGCTCAACCACTTGTTTTCTTGGTTTTTGTCTAAATTCCAGCCAATTCCAGGTCATAGGGCCAGTTAGTTCGAGCACTAGTCCGGTTTTGGTAACATTGATCTCAATTTTTTCATTCCTAGCCAAATAATATGATTATCTAATAAAGATGTGCTAGGTCCATTCACTTCTCATGAATGTATATTGTTCATATGTAGAACCATCACGATGTTTGGTCCATTCACTTCTCGTGTTTGTTACTCATTTGCAGAACCATCATGGTATCTGGGTCATTCACTTCTCGTGAATGGTTGTTGCTCATCTATAGAACCATCATAGTATTTGGGCCATTCACTTCACATTAATTTCTACCCAATGTTTCTCATCCATTGACACTTTGTGTCACTAAGGGAGGCGTTCTCCATCACGGAAAGCTTGTCCCTAAAGTATATAAAATTTTCCTTGGACATAGGCTTAGAAATAAAGTTGGCTATATTCTCATATGTGGATATGTACTGGAGCTTCACTTCTCCCTTCTGCACCATGTCTCAAATGAAGTGATATTTGATCTTAATATGCTTAGAATTGTAATGAAATATTAGATTTTTTGAAATCTTGAAACAACTTTGATTGTCACAATATATCAATGTCATCTCTATATCGTGATCAAATAATCATGCAAGAAGCTTCTGAAACCACACTAATTCATGACTTATGACATTGGATGCATAATATTCTACTTCTATTGTATTGAATGCGACAAAAGTCTGATTCCTGCTAAAACAAGATATCATGGTTGATCCCAAGTTGAAGTGAGACTCTAAAGTGCTCTTTATGTCCCCTACACTTTGCACCCAATCAGAATCTGCATAACCCTACAACCTCACTTCACCAACTAAGACATCTCAAACCATGTCCAATTGTACCACATAGGTACCTTAGCACATGCTTTGCTGCAACCCAGTGTACATGCCTCAACTCAACCATAATCTGGCTTAGGGTGTTCACTGCAAAGCAAATATTTGTCCTGGTGTTAACTAGGTACATCAAGGATCTAATCAACTACATATATATCATGGAATCCTCCAAATCTGAATCTAAGGTAGCTCATGAGCTTCTTTATATTTGGATCCATAGGTGTAGTCATGAACTTGAGGTCCATCATACCAAATCTCTTTAGGATCTTGACCATGTACTTCCCATGACTAGAGAAAATATCATCTAGACTTTGTCACACCTCTAACCCTAAGAAGTAGTGCATCAATCCAATATCCTTCATCTCAAACTCAGAGGAAAAATCCTTCTTGCACTCATATATGATCCTCTCGGCTCCGTAAGGAACATATCATCAACATATAGCATCAAGATCAAAGGATTTCCATTAACAACCTTGTAGTAAAGGTTGGAATCCACATAATTCTTGGTGAAACCCAAACTCATTAGCTATGTGTCAATCCTGTCATACCAAGTCATGGGTTACTACTTGAGTCCGGACAAGGAATTCTTCAATCTACAAACATGGGACTCCTTCCCATGTATCACAAATCCCTTAGGTTTCTCTATATACACGTATTCCTCAATTACACCATTGAGGAATGTTGTCTTTACATCAATATGATGCAATATCCATCCCATCATTGAAGAAAGGTCAATAATATCCTTGAGGAAAGTATACCTAGTGATTGGAGCAAAAGTATCCTCATAGTTTACTCCCTCTTTGAAGGATAATCCTCTTTCCAAGAACCTCGCTTTGTGCTTATCGATGCTACCATATAATGTATGCATGATATTATGAATCCACTTGGATGTCACCATTGAATACCCCTCATTCCTTAGAACAATCTCCCACACATTATTCTTCATGATGGACTGATACTCATCCATCATGGCATCCTTCCAAACCTGTTCGCATGTTGCCTCATCATAAACAGAAGACTCAGAATCAATGATGTTACTCATGAATTCCATATAGCTCTAGAATATGTGAGGCATTTTAATCTCCCTAAAGGCACCACTGGGAGTTGCATGCCTCTCTGTATCATGCAAAGTATCATGAAGCCATGGTGGTCTCTTCCTGGTCATGGTAACATCTCTAGGTACATCCACTATCTCTGTTGGAACTACTAACTCCTCTTGATAGTATGAATGAGGAAAACCTAGATTGGAGAGTTTTGTACCCTTGTCTCTTGGAATCTCCTACTCCTCATCATCAATATCCATGTGAGAATATATATATTTTTTGAATGCTATCTCTTCATCAAAAGTAACGTGTTGACTAACCTCAATATGGCATTGTCCTAGAATGTAGATCATGTAATCCTTTGAAGTCTCGCTATATCCCACAAAGGTTCTCTTCTACCCTGGAGGTTCTAAATTTGCCCTATTCTCCTTCGGCACATGGATGCATATTGTACAACCAAATATCCTCAAATAACTGACCTCTGGCTTCACTCCTGTGAATGGCTCATCAAGATTCTTGTCCCCCAATATTCTTTGAGGGATTCTGTTATGAACATACAATGTTGCATTGGATGCTTCGTCGCATAAGAACATTGGTAAGTTCTAATCATGAATCATTTCCTTCACAACTTCCCTAATGGACCTATTCTTTCATCTCACAACTCCATTCTCCTGAGGTTTGTAAGGAACTGCCAAATCCCTCTTGATCCCTATTACCTTGCATAAAGCATTGAATTTCTTAGAGGTAGAATTCTTCCATTATCTGAACTCAAAATCTTGATCTTATTCCCTATCGAGTTCTCTACCTAAGCCTTGAACCTTTGGAACCTATTGAAGAATTCATCTTTGACCATCATGAAATACTTCCATGTCTTATGGGAGAAATCATCTACGAATGTCACATAATATAAGAATCCACTGATAGATGATATTTTCATTGGCCCACATACATCTAAATGTACAAGATCCAAGATCCCCTTATATCTACTTTCATTGCTTAGAAAATAACCTTTATCATTCTTTCTAAGCGCAAGACTCTGAAAACACCCTCATGCTCAACCTAGAGATCTGGAAGACCTGTGACCATCCTCTTCAATGTCAGAAAGGTCCTATAGTGTATATGGGAATATTCGATGCCATAGGTCACATAAAATGATACTATCATGTAGCAATGTCTAGGATGGATGTGTTATTAATATTTATAGTCCTCCCTCTCGAACACCAATCACTCTTATTGAGTCTATGCTCGATCCCTTTGTCCATACAAGAACCTAACCATCCATAAATGAAACTTTATATCCTCTATCATTTAATGTTGAAATGGATAAAAGTTCTTCTTCAATCCTAGTACAAAGAAAACATCTTTCATATCTAGAGAATCTCCAAAATCTAGCTAAAACAATGGTGTTCCAACTCCCTTGACTACATACTTATTGTCTCCAAGTTCCATCTGTAATGTTGAGTTCTTTTCTGACAATTCTTTGAGAGAATATTTGTAACCTATCATAGGATTGGAAACATCACTCTCTACCAATCAAGTACCATGAGAGCAGAGAGAAAGGAATATTCTTTCTAAGGCTTGTCTACAATATTGTCAAGTTTTGCCTTCTTCTATAGTGGATCAACAATTATTGTTGATGCATGATGTTTTCTTGTTCTTTTCTTCCGAGGACACTATAAAGCATAGTGAACAAATTTTTGACAACTGAAGTATTTGAATTTTGAAATATCCTTCTTCTTTTGAATTGGAGATACGCCATCCAATCAATCTACTATTTTGAGGCTAGACATCTTCATCACAAAAATATGAACTCTAATCTAGAAACCCTAATCCTAGCAGAAACTAGGTCAAAATTGAAATTTGACCAGACTAAAATTTGAATCCACAAAAAAAGAACCCTAACAACGCAACCTCCTAAACACTAGGATCGAATTCAATGTTACGCTAGAAGATTCCAAACTTGGAAGCCCTAGTTTCCACACTTAGGAAAAAAAGATACTAGATGGCTATCTTTCAAAACTGCTCTGATTCCATGTTGAATTTTTATCTATTTTCAAATCTTAACAATTATTTCTCAATGATTTTCAAGGAGTCATTTTATCCCACAATTTTCATTGAATAATTGCACACTGAAAATTTTAACTTAAATTGCAGAAGAAACAAAGGATCATAGAAATATTGCCATGCACAAGAGACATAAAGAGTTTACACTTGGAAAACCAATAGGGAGAAAACCCAACCAACTTTTCTTAGAATAAATGTATCCAATTCAAGTATAATACCATTCATGAAGAGAAATTGTATCACATAATAGGTTCACCCTCCACAAGAAACCCTAGTAGGGGTAGTGAATCTTCTAAATACAATAAGAACCCTAGCAGGGGTAGCTCATCAAGAGGAAGGTATCCTCAAACAAAGTTGACAAGATGTCGATAAAAAACCCTAATTTACCTTAGCCAAGGTGAAAAATCAAAATCAAACAAGAAAATGGAGAGATCTTACCATCATCAACCAAGAAATAGAGCAAGAGATATTGCTTAGGTCCTTCCTTATCCACAAGTTATTACAAACATTCTTATGATCAACCTTGCAAGATAGTAGAAACCCTAGAAAAATTAACATTAACCATTCATTATTAATCATAAGCCAAATATATAGGTTTAGAAATGAATTTTAGAAGCCTTATTTATATGAGGCTTCCTTGACTTAACTTTAGAGCCTACCTTATTAAAAAGTAAAATAATTTAATTTAGGGTTTGTCACCCACAACTCAGGGACTAAACCACAAAAGGAATAAAAACAACGATAAAATGGTGCAATTTTCTTAATCCAAGTGAAGTGATGAACCGGGGGACGACGCCATGCCCCAACTAACCCCAACAATGTAGAATATCCTTCAGTGCCCTCCCCTTTAGCAATATAAAATTTTCTTGAATAATAAGACATCACGATGAATAACACATATGTGTACCAAGAGGATGGGTCATACAATGGAGAAGAAGGCCTGAGTCAACATAAAGGAGGTATGCTAAACTAGATATGACAACCCTTACGCCTCCAATCACCCCATACATAGAAAAATATAAGTGTGGCTAGGATCCCCTAGGCCATGTGTCCTAATGGGACCATCCCAAGAATCACCAGACACCAACCCAAGGCACAAATTCCCCAATAGTATGGGGGACTTCCTCCCTTCAAGAGGCGGTAAACAATGCCACTAAGCCAACACTTCCCCGAATAAAAACCAAAAGGGCTTGTCAACATCAAAACTTGTATAATGACTATTGTTTGTGAAAAATTGCCATCAACATCCAGTCCTATAAATAAACACACGGGGTAAGACAATTTATCAACACACACCTATATGGTATCACTACACTTCAAAACTTCAACCACGTATTAGCCTCACTCACTCGGGTCTACCCACAAATCCAAAAATATCCTTGGAGGGTCCTAACGATATTGCTCATAAACCATGCTACAAGCCTGACGAGACCATGGGTCTTAAGCCTCATGAGATCATCACTTGTACATAAACAAGCCCATACTGGGCCTTTTACAATGGAAAAATCCCCCGTCACTATGGTATATACTGGAAATCATGTTGCATACAATATGGGATGTAACATATATTAACCATCATTAGTCATCTCCATGTCAAGAACAATGACATCAAAATGATTGTTTTTAAGTTTCTTTTCATTCCCCAAGATTGGCAATGCAAGAGTTAAAACACTATCATTCGTTGGCCATGCTGGAAGGCTATGTTGTGATATGGTGATGCTCTCTCCTCTTACACGCAAATATACCAACTATGTGGCTTGGAATACCTTTGATATGACAAGTTTGTTAAGAATGAACATAAGGGGACACCCAGTTAGTAGGAATATCCTTACTTCTGGTAAATGGTGCCTCTTCCTAGTAATCTTGTAGTTGGCATGATGAGCCATGTTTAGCTCCACATTTTGGACATGTAGATGATTTGAAATGAAATATGAGCACATACAAGTATATTCTTTACCCAATAAGAATTCCCATTTGCTTGGGCCTAATTAAATAATGTTGCACTACTATTTTGCTAACTAGAGATAACACTTAATTGTAATAAGTTACAAGGAAACATGAAATTCTATGACCCATGGCAGTTTGTCTGATGTCAAGGTAGATATCCATTATAGTGGATAAAGGTGTTGGTGACAAAATCTAGAAACCTACTTCCAATACGAATTTTCAAATCTATAAAACTATAAACGTTTCCTGAGTCATTTGTGTTACTTATAGCTAGGAAAACGTTTGATGGATTAGTTTGAAGTAGCGGTGGTAACCACCAAATAACCCTTTCCAAATGAGATTTGGATTAACAACCTCCAAATATTTCCATATACTCTTGGTCACAGATGCCTATAACTTTTACTTGAGCTAGAGTAATAATTAAACTTGGGAGGTGAAGGACTTTTAAGAACTATTGCTACTCTTGCTAAGTGGGGAACTAGAAACATGATTCCATTAATATGTCTATTTAATGAGCCCACAATTCTCGCATGTCCTTTTCACACACTATCCTTTGTCCATAAGTGAATATTTGTTCTTACATAAGTATTTGCATCCTGTGGGCATAGACGTAAAATATTAAAACGTCTTTATGGGGATTTCATAAAGGTGCATTTCATAATATATGGGATAATTATAAAAAAACTACAAGAGTAAATGATAAAATACTGGCATATCATTCTTATGTTATGTTGATCTAGTAACTCGTCATTTTAGCATAAAGCAGGTGACCAAAACATATTACTACCAAGGAATACATACTTTTACATATTATTGTTATGGAGTTTATTATATTTTCCAAAATTATTGACGGCCCTATAAAATGGTTGATTGTAGTTAACTGTCAACATTCTATTCTCTAATATTCAATATTGTGGTTTTTTTCTTTTGTGATTATCCGTCACCCTTGGCATCAAGACTACTCAGCTTTTCCCATTTCTTTATATACTGAAATTCTTCCTCTTGTTGCACCGAGAGGAGCAACGTGGTCTACAACCCAGTATCAGGGAGATGTTGTCGCATACATAACGTAACACTGCATTACCAAAAAAAAAAGTAATTCAAAAAATTAATGTCAGTTCATAAAAAAAAACAAATGTAAAGTAACTAAAATATCCATGTTCGTTCAAGTGTATTTTTCTTCTATATGTGTAAAATATTTAAGATAAAATACAATAAAATTACACGTCTAGAAATTGGATCCCTCTCGATGCTTGATAGATCTGGATTTAAGATGGATCTATGTTGGTAAGTAGTAATTTTTTTGTCATGTTAAATATATGATGGGTTTTTTTTCCTCGGAAGATATATGATGGGTTGTTTTGATATAAGTTTGAATTTATATTAGTATGGAATATGTTTTTTCTCATATTTTGCCCATTGTACTAACATAAAGATCATAATTTATTACATATTTGAAAATACTCATCACTACTTGTGCTAAGACTTTAATATTTGCATGGTTTGTGTTCATTATCTTTCACATGAGTTGGATCATAATACAAACTGATTGTGGATTTAATTTCCCTTCATCTTTGTCATTGACCTTGTTTGGATTAGCATTTTTTCATTCTATTCAACTATCGTTGATCATATCCTATCATTGAAAATCTAGACACAATTATAAAATTTTCAATTTTGTACGATACAATAGGAACATGCAGGGCATGTCATAGCTCTAACACTCCAATGAAAATGGGCAATGAAAGAGTTTTAAAAAAGAAATTTGGAGATGAATTAGAAGACATATATCAAGTTGATCAACAAAACATTCATGCAACAATAGTGGTACGAACACCAAAGGCTTTTTCATTTTTGTGAATTTTCAAAGCAAACTATCAATTTGTCAGAAACGGTAGCTCATTTAATGTTATATGTTTGTGGTTGTTGTAATAATAAAATATATCTTCAATGTTGTGATACTATTGTCTGCGTTGTAGTCTATTAATTCTCACTCAAACATGTTAAGGTCAACAACACACAATTATGGTCTTTTAGTGTAAGTGGTTTCTCTTAAAGGTGTCCAGATCTAATCGGTGTGGGTATTGAAGTTGCCATCAAAAATTAATTTTCTGAAATAGCATATATATATTTTTTAATTCTTGGGATTTTAGTAATGATGTAATGGTAAATTCAACAAATAATTTTATGTGCCTCACCCTCAATGCCTCACAGTACGCCAAAAAGTAGAATGTTAGATCGTTGCTTCAGTATCCATTATACACGTCCCAATATTTTAATATGTTAGATGCATCATTGGAGAATTGTGTACCATTATATTGGAAGCACATTTTGTATGAGAACAAAACTATTTTGGATGTAGATATTGTCTTGTCAAATATAATTATATATACTATGTAATCTTGTAGCTATAATGAGATATGCGTTGCAATGTTAATACATTGTGAGTAAACGTCAAAATTGTCCCCACGAATGTATATTACAATTTCAGCGTACTCCTAGAATTCCACTTGACATTGTATCGAGGTGAAAAGTAGACAATAAATGCCAATAAAACTCGCATGTGCTATCATGGTTGAATTGCTCCATCTTATCTACCACACAACATAAGTTTCTACAAAATATTGGTTGTTTCATTCTTGTATATTTCGGTTGGAGTAGTAGTTTGACGTTATAAAAAAGTGATATAGTATATTATACTCTTTTGTGGCATCTTAGGTTCATAGCTAATCCTCGAAATCGCTTCTAAAAATTGGAGGGTCTAGAGTAAATTAAAACAAGTGGAATAAGCAACAAAGTTGCTTAGTACCTGCCTCCTAAGAAGAGATTGAAAATATATAGCAATAGGATAATTTTGCTATAAAAATATATGATAAAACAAATATAATTACAATTTGAAAGAAATTAAAACAAAAATGAATTAAAAAATGTCCATTTAAATACGATATAGGTTATTGCAATGTAGCATAAAACAAGCATATTCAAGCTTCCTTACATACTTCTAGTAATATTCTTGACTTATGTTATAAAAATATGCAAGTTTCCTTATAGACTATCATCAATGGAACTATCAAGAAGTAAATTGTTAATTTAGAATTTTGAAAGACTCTCATGATTGAAAGACCCTCATAAAATCAATATAACAGTGCACCTGCAGTAGACTTCTCATTCTCGTCCATAGATGAAAAAAACATTGATGGTAGTCCACCCAAAATTCTAAGATATATATTTTTATGTGTGTTAAGATATAAAGTCCTATCCGTGTAATTAGCTAAATGCCCAACTTCCAGATGGAGCGTTGCTTAGCTCTGTAATAACGCTGCTTCTATCATTGGAGTTTTGGTTAATCCCTGGCGCTTTAGTTGTTGTTATGTAGTCTTGTTGAACTCGGGTTAATAGTTCTTGTTGTTTAGCTCTCGGTGTGGTGTCTTTACCCGTCGTGACTTGGGTTTCAGTCTTAAGCTGTGTATGTCACATTACCTATTGTCAGAGTTTTCTTGATGCTCGTCGTTCTATGAAGGGAGACTGAGGGTTGAAAGTGAGCATTGTGTGCTGTAAACCTCCTGACAGTGCCTTCTTGGAGCTCATTGTCTTTGCAAAAGGTGGCCAGGGTTTGATTAGAACATTTCTTACAACAAAATCGAACCAGGTAAGAAGATTCTTATCTATTAAAAACATTAATGCATTGTTCAGTTAACTTCTTTCATTTTTAACAGTGGTATAAAATTAACTCTTTGCGGGTTATATAACAAGAGCCACGAGGTGGCAATGTCCTGTGTTATTGCAAATTAGATTTTTTGAAATTTGCAAAATAAACATTTGAATTATGAATAAATTGCATTATGGTTAGTTGTGATTGACTTTCACCTATGGAGAAAATTGAATTACTTTGAGGACTAAAATTGAAAAAATAAACATTGAAGAGATTTTGGTCTATTCTTTCTCATTTCCCATTAAAGAACAAGGAGAATCACATGGACTTTTACGGGAGCCATATATTTATCTTCTCTGCTCAGGAAGCTTTCAATTAAAATTTGAAACCAATGATTCAATTCGAATTGGATTCAAATACAAAATTAGAATAAGAATATAAAGTGATGGATTGGATATTTAATGAGGAACAATGCTAAGTAAAAAACCCCAAACATGACAATCCATTTTGAATCTTTAAACCATTTGATACATCATTCACATGTTTATATGTTTTTAGGTGCTATATGCATCTCAAGTTGTATATATTCAATGTCCTGCGTTATTGCAAATTAGATTTTTTGAAATTTGCAAAATAAACATTGTCTTAACATGTACTCTATCTACATTAAAACTCAAATTTGAAAATGTTTCTAATCTTATAGCTCTTCTTAACCTTAATTTAATAAATTTATAAAAAACTTCTTTCTAATTTCCAACATAAAAACAAAGTGATTGAGCTAAATTCTAAATCATTTTTAATCCACGATTTTGGTGGTTTTTCCAGCTAAATTCTCCCAAGATTGTTAAAATCTCAGTTTTAGGTTGCTATTTGTCCTCTACAAGATTCAGACAAAATCGGCTTGAAAAGGTGCAAATCCTTAGTAATTTAACTCACTTCAAAATACACTGATAAAACATTTTAGCATAAATTTACGACTAATCCTTTAAATACATGAGGTAGTCTAAACATTATATAGTTTGAATTTTTTTTTAATTTTTTGTAATTGTAATTCAATATTTTTCACCCAGAAGGTAAGGTAGTCTCAACCCAAAAAAGTAAATTAGTCACGTTATGCTAGCCAGGCTTCTTTGACCAGCATGTCCAGCGAGACTTCTTTTGACTTGTGCACAAACTACAGTAAAGTTAACAAACTTTCTGGATCCTCCTGGCGATTGTTTTTTGTATATGTACCACTCGCAACTCTCAATCCATCTTAGTCAAAGTTCACAGACTCGCAACTCTCAATCCATCTTAGTCAAAGTTCATGCAGATGTACCTATTCCTCAGAATCCACAGATAGAAATTGAGATTATGTGCAGAGGCACAACTTGTTGGAGGTCCCGCAGCAGTTGCAGTTAACAACGATATTTAACATGAAGAAGGTATTACAAATTCATAATCTTCCTTTGTCTTTGTACAAATGCAGAAGTAGTTCTTTTTTTTCAAAGATATTGGTGGAACATTGCATATCTGCATATCGATTTTCATTAACATTGCTTTGATTCCATTAATGATAACAACAGGCTTCGAATTATTGTGTCGATTGTAGAATTACTATCAGTAGCTTCTTAGTTTTGGGTTAGACCTGTAACTTAACTTATCATGTCAATCAATTTTAATTTCGTAGGAGATTTCGAATTGGTTGCAGTACCCAAAGTTATGCCGAAATTCTGGTAGTCGCAGCATAAAAAATTCTTTGAAGCCAGGTAAGCTAAGAACATAAAATCTATCCGCCAACTTGGTAGCTAGAGATTTTTTAATACACGGAGAGAAACTTTTATTTAGAATAATTCTTCAAATAATGTTTACCATTTCCAAAGAATGATCCGATGGGAATTACTATGAATTTGTGGATTGTAACACAGGGCTACATGAGTGTTCAAGTGCTGCTGGGTTCGAGAAAAGGTGTATCAGTTCTATCACTATCCATATGACTATGAATGATACCTCTATATTTTCACCTTTCGGGTGTCAATCGGACTCAAGAAGAATGTCGGATATGGATGTCGATGAAACCGAGGCTGTGTCGGGTGAAATGGAGACTTTGCTAATTGGGGTCTTGCGACAGCTTGGAGGACTTGATCAGATTAATGGAGTGGATCAAGAAGCCTTAACCGATCAACCCAGCTTTGGCATTCAAGAAAAGTCTCATGATCTGCGCCCTAATCACATTATCCAGTCAGAGCATCCATCTAATCATGGCCGCATCAAAGAAATATATTGCAGATTCAGCTTTCTCTCAGACTATCTGAACTTTGACAGTAAGCATCGGCACGAGGCTTTCAATGTGTTCCAATGCAAAGAAAAGAATGTCAAATCAGAATTAGAATTACTACAATAGATCATCAGTCGAAAGACTAAAGAAAATATTTGGTTCTAAGATTCAGCAACCGACAATTTTGCATTTTGAGAAATTAGTCAATATAAGATGGCAATGGGATATAATTTTTATTTTTTTAATTTTATTATTATGATGTCATGTTGCCACATGTCAACTCAAATATAGATACCAAATCCTAAAGTTTACATCATCTTCTATCCACCAATCAGCTATTTACAAAAATAGTTTTTTAACAAAATTAAAATTTTTTTTTACAAATCCCTAAGTCATACTTTGCAAAACAGATTTTAATTTTTTAAACCTGCCTCAAAAGACACCAACTAATACCAAAGTCAAAAGAGTTTGACTTGCAATCGATTACAATATACCTGCTGAGGCAGGTATAATAAATGGGCATGGAGTCATTTGGTAATAATTAAAAAGTGCATCAAGTAGGTGTTTACCATGTTTTTTAATTCCATAGCGGAAATAATTGGGTGGTGAATGCTCATACACACAAGAGATTTAGTATGAACAATTAAGTGTTTCTAAATAACAAAGTGTTGTGCAAGATAGGGACCATGGAGAATATTGTAGTGTAACTTTTCATCCACATTCTAATAAGAAATCCATTTTTTGGAACTTTTGAGTCAATATTTGTCCTGTTTAGTTCCTTGCATGCTCTGAGTGTAGTTGAATAAGTTATGATAACTATTTTATTATTATTTAAAACTAGTCTTAATTTTCTTCCTGATGTACAACTTGAGTGGGCCTAATGGTTAATAACATGTGTTTCCTCCTAGGAGGTCACATATGTCCAAATATATAGGGGGTAGGGTATGTACACCTCTGTAGACTTTAGCAGTCAAATCATTGCATGGAGGGGGTACCTTGCTCCATAATCAAGGGGATCTCATACACAAATTTTATGTATGGATTGGTCGTGGCCTTAAAATTATAATATTATTAAACTCACTCCATGAGTAACCATACTCCATTAACTAAAACATGCCAAATCTGCCAATATTAGGACCATTTTTTAGATGGACTTGGATGGTCATTTAGATAATTTATTCCCCCTTGAGATAAAAATGGTCTTAATTTTTTCAAGTATTTTACCATATGGGTTCTTTATATTATATTTGGTTCCTAGTGAGAATTAACTACCTTTCTTTGACCACACCATAGAATTGTATAGTTTGTGAGGAGATGCTCTTCAACTAGGTGTCCATAATCCAATCCATTATAGCTTGCTCAACATAGGCATGGTTGATATCTGTAGTGTCCAATGCTATGTGCCCCATAAGGTGTCCAGTGGATGTGGAAAGTATGACTGAAGCAGTGCCACATTAAATATAGGGTGTAAGTTGAGGAATTGTGGAAGATTGTGTTCAATTTTTTCCACCCAAAACCTTAGTAATAGTATAAATCCCTTATAAAAGTGCTATGATATTTCTATGTTGGCATATGAGTCACTCTCCTTGCAAGTGCAAGCATACTTGGTCACCAACTTGAAATTTGTGAGGAACATGATCCTAATCATGTTACTATTTGTATTTGGTGTTGGCTTTCTACAAAATATCATGAATTAGGAGTTGGACGTGATGGTTCCATTTAACACATTATTTTTCTTTATATACCTTTTTTTAAGCTTGAGAGGAATTTTTTTAATGCAACGAGCAATGTTACATCAATTTTGGATAATCACTAGGACCCTAGGCTCATCTAAAAAATATTGTGGCCAATAAAACTTTGAAGAGTTTTCTTTGTAGATATCATGAACATAACAAAGAATTTCATCCCTTGTATGTGGTATTGAAATTGTACAATCACCTTGTTGACTACTTTTTTTGCCGAATTGCTTTGAGGATGTAAGGTGTCAAAATGGTGTCCATCATGGGCCAAAGGTTGGACCAAAATATACTTAAAAAAATGGTGTATCGATCAGAAACAATTGTCTTTAGCAACCCAAAATGAAACCAATAATGCTTAAAGAATATCTTAGCATTGGAATACATTGTGACACCCTTCCTACAAGGTGTCAAAATTGTAATTTTAGAGAATCAACAACAACAACAACAAAAACACAATAGTGTCCATGTTCATTTGAGCGAAAATCTAACGTAAATTTTATGGAACTTAACTTCTAAGGATTATCTAGAGTGAGCATAAGAGTGTAAAATCCTTGATTTCTTATTGTAAGTTTAGTGATGGTGGAGACAGTAAAAAATTCAATATAGCTATTTGACATCTTGATTGAGCTTTGGCCGATAGAATTACCACTATGTTGACTCGAATTGTGCGCTTTATCTAATGCCTCTCTTACCGATGTGCCTGAGCCCCTTTGTCTATGATCTTGGATATCATGTCGATGGCATATACAAGTGACCAACATGGTGTACAATCATTTTTCCCCTCATTATGTGTCTTATTACCACTTATTAAGAAAATGGACCCATTAACCTTCATTCCCAATGGTAATTGCACGTGCTGATGTCGAATTATTTGCCAGATACCCATTTTCCATTTAGCTTTGTCGAATCTCTTGTTTTCCTTGTCGAATATATCTTGGTCAAATCCTCTATCTCGTACATGCGCACCTTACTCATCGCACTTCCTACGACCACCTTTCTACTCCCGAATGTTTCCCAAGTGTTAATCATGCCACAGTTGCATTTGGGCATGCTAGTTTCCAATGTGCATGAGTTGTTGAATGTGTGTACCAGTGAGGGTTTGTCACCTACCTTGTCGCAGGGACATTACATCCTCCCCCACTCAAATGTGTTTTCATCCTCAGCAATGTCCCAAGAGAGCCCTTATTGGTTTCATGAATGTGTCATTCACTCCCTTGAACAACATCTACTTAGTACCATCTTCTTGGCACCCGAGGCTCTTCCACGTAACTTGAATCAGCCTTCTCTTCATGGCTAAGTCATGCCCGTCATTGTTGCACATCTTGGAATATTTGTCGCATTCGTTTTCAACTCCTTTACTCTTGTTCTTATATATTGATATCTCTCATGATGTGGACTTAGTAAGATGATTAGTGCAACCATCGCACCCAAGCAACGAGAATACACATCTACATGCTCCAAAGTGTTGTTTTCGGTTGCATCTTGATCTTCTTCGATGTAACTTATTCTTGGCAAAGGAACCTATCGATGTCATAATGTGTTAATCATACTCCTATGCTCAACGTTTCCTTTTTTTATGCCAAGGTTCCACTTCCTAGTTCATGCATGTCCATTCCCATCTCCCAGACAGTGGGTTGTCAAAGTTGTGTAACTTAGGCTATAAGGGGGCATGCAGCCAGAGTTTTGCCAATGCGCCTTCCATTGTCTTATATACTAAGTGCTTCATGCACCTTCCATTGTCTTATATACTAAGTCCTTGATGCACCCACCTAATATTTCATCATTTCCAGGTTTCCAAAAAACTCATTTTGTTGTTGACAACGGTTCATTGCTTGCCTCTTCATGCTTCCCATGTTTCCTTCTAGCTCGCCTCTTCACTCCTTTGCTCAATTGTTGAGATTCCTATAAAACTCCCTCTAGGATGCATGAGCTTCACGAAACATGTTATATGATGTATTTTCCATGAATTATGTTGTCATGTTTAAGGGCACTCTTAGTGAGCCCAAGTATGCCACACTTGCCATCAATCGAACCTCTTCCCAGAACCTTTGTGTTTTTCCTGTGCCTAACTCTTGGGATATCTTCACAGAAAGAATTGGAAATATTATGTATCTCCTTCTCTGGTGTACTAGTAATCAATATGTCATAGGTTTCCACTCCACCTCTCACACAAACTTATTCATCTATTAACTTTCCCTATCACTATGTTAAGGCATGCAAAACATGTGATGTTTCTCACAAAATTCGATGCCCATCGAAATCTTGTGAGGGTTGTTGATAGCTCCTTCATTTGGAAATATTCTACATGGTTATGTGTGTGAGGGGAGCACAAATTTATCCTACCCATGTCCTTAGGAAATATTTGTATCCCTTCATCTGCGACAACTTCTTTATCCTTGGCATCCTTCACCTCTAGAAGGTAAACCAACATCAATAGTAACTATCTTCTTTCCTCATCCATCATTGCCTACAACTAATTCAACAAGGATTAAAATTGAGTATGTACTTATTGGTGGATTTCCTGGATAGCCCAAGTTATCTCATTTTCTGTAACACCCCATTTTTGACCCCGTTTCCATTTAAAGTATATGATGTAAATATTGTATTTAATCATGGTGTGGAGCTCAAGGAAAAATCCCCACCATCGATCTAGCATGTTGTATTCAGCAAGTAAATTAGATGTCGATGGTGGTTTGTGCCAGTTAGGCACATTATAATTTTAAATCATGTAACTATGCAATTAATAAAATATACCACAACCAGCTATGTCAATGCGATCGTTGAAGAGAAGGTGCACGATCTCACAAGGATAAGGGGGTGGAACCATTTAAACATTTGGGCCAATGGAGAAAAGTCAATTGTCAAAGGGAAAACCCATAAAGCTGTCAACTACCCTTTTTGTCTTTTGTGCCCAGTCATTTAGGCAGTGGTTGAGGAATTAATGCACGGGGATGGGAAGAGTATGGGAGTCAAATTCGAATTTGGGGAGCCACCCATTTTGGGAAAGTGTGTATTTGACTTGTTGGGCAAGTAAATGCTTAGAAAAGCATGCCCAAGCTATTTAATCACCCACACCCTTTCATTTTTCACCATTCCCATGGAGGTTGGGCACTCTCACGTAAGTGAATCTTGTTGAGCTCCTTCCCTCACAATTTATGCAGTTAATTCTCGTTGCCATGGTTGAAAAACCTGATTTTGTTGTGTTCAATGGATGGGAGAAGAGACCCATAATTTTGGGGGTTTAAGGGGACGTTTTTCCCTCTACTCGCGCAACTGATTTTGCTGGGCATTTTTCCTCCACGATTTTGTGGTTTTCCTCATTTTCCCATGCCCAGAATTCGTACATTTGGGTTGCTCAGGGGTTATGGAGCCAAGTCTTCCCGATTTGGAAGTTTGGGAAGGTCGTTTTTTCCCCCATGTTACCCATAAACATTTTCAGAGTTCGGATCTGTGATTTGGAGATTTATGGTGGTCGTTTTTGCCCTTGAAATGCCTGTGGGTGATTTGTGAAACTGTGTTTGCCTTTAGAGGGTTGTTTTCCCTTTCATCGAATTGTTTTTGGTTGAAAAACATTTCCTTTCATGCCCAGCATGTGCATTTTGTGGTTATGTGCATCCTTGTGTTGGCTTGGTTGAGTAAGTCCAAGAAACCCATATGTTAATTGGTTTGCTTGGTTGAGTAAGCCCAGGGAACCTAGCTATTAGGTGGGTGACTTAGTTGGGATGTGATTGGTTGGCTTGGCTGAGTAAGTCCAAGGAACCTCCATGTTATTGGTTTGTTTCCCCTACGTAGTCGGTGAAACCCAATTGTGTGTTGGCTTGACTGCGGATGTATGGTTTGCTGCATGTAAGTTTGTTGTTCCCTTGTTCCTTGTGGGATCATGCCCGACTCAGGGGTGGCAGCGTTGCTGAGAGATTGATGAGCACGTTGTCCTATGGTTGGGTGGAACAGCATAGTGACATAGCTGGTTGCAAGAGGCATCAAGATTCAATTCAAGATAAGTATTCTTGTGTTTAAATCCCCACAATTACATTTGATAATGAATTACAATGAACATGATGAATGCTTGAATGTATAGTTTTGCTTCCGTTGTATGGTAATAATGTATGCATGTTTTAGTTCAAAGCATTTCAATTTTTATTATTATGTTCATGGGGCTAGTTTCCCGGGTAGATAGCAGTAATCGGTAGCGTCCTCTTCGCCGGTCAAAGGGTCGGGGATGTTACAGTGTGCTATCAGAGCTTCGTTGCAGCATGGGCCTCAATGGGCCATGAAAAGGAGTGACAGATGCAAAGTTACCCTTTGCCCAATAGAGGAAAAATGTGAAAAATAGGGAAGTTTCAAAAAAAAAATCTAAAGTATGAAAAATGTCTGATGACTTAGGATGAAATCCATCCAATACGTCAGATGACTTAGGCGGAAGTCCATCTGATACGTCGGATTACTTGAGTTGAGTCCATCCAATAAAGAAACCCAGTAGGGAGAAATTTTGAAAATTTCCTAAGTTCAAAATTTTATCGAAGGTCTCAGCTAGGTGGAGCCGAAGGTCTCGGCTAGGAGGAGCTGAAGGTATCGGCTAAGAGCAGCCGAAGGTTTTGGCTGGGAGGAGCCAAAGGTCTCGGTTGGGAGGAGCTGAAGGTCTCAGGTAGGTGGAGCTAAGGTGTCGGCAAGGCTCGCCAGAAGGGAGCTGACACAGCATCAAAAAGAGGAAGATAAGAAGAAAAATTCAAAAAAATTGAAGTATAGGAAATCTCAGGAATTTTTTTTTGATGTCGCTTGGGTCAATCTCTCCGAGGCATCTCAGAAAAGAAAAGAAGATAGATCTTAGGCATAGGAAAAGAAAAGAAGATCAATCCACCGAAGCATCGGAGAAGAAAAGAAGAACGATCCGAGGCGTAAGAAAAGAATAGAAGATCGATCCATCGAAGCGTCGAAAAAGAAAAGAAGATCGATCCGAGGCATCAAAAAAAAAAAAAAAAAAAAAGAAGATTGATCCGCTGAAGCATCAGAAACAAAGGAAGATCGACCCGATGTGCATCGGAAGAGAAAGGAAGATCGATCCGCTAAAGCATCGGAAGGAAAAGGAAGATCAAGCCGATGAGTCGGAAGACAGAGAAAGATCAAGCCGAAGCATCGGAAGGCAAAGAAAGATTGATCTGATAAATCATCAGAAGAGAAATGAGGACTCACCCAATAAGGCGTCGGAAGAGTTGTCAGCAAGTGACCCGATACATTGGATGGCTTGTTGGGAAGGGATCTGATCAGATGGAAAAATCTAAGTTTTCAGTGGGATTTTTTCAATAGAAAAGCAAGTTTTAAGTGGAATTTTTTAGTGGAAAAAGTAGGATTCCAGTGGGATTTAGAGGTGCTGAAAAGATGAAAAATGGCAGTGATCTTATGCACCAGATTGCGCGAAATCAAGCCACAAGGGGGAAATCCCCCTTGAACCCCATCGTCCCCCTGAGACTGTTATTCTTGGAGAAAAGAAAATTCTATGTTTTGACAAGTTCCAATGTGGGATTTTTCCAAATGTAGGTAAGTGAATTATAAATTTCTAAGGTTGATTATGCATCTAACAATGATGTTTATTGACACATTTGCAAAGTCATAGTGCAATTTGTAAGGTTGGTCATGAATAGTTCCAAGCAGAGTGATTCCAAGAAGATCAACATCATGAGTGATGCCCAGAATCCCTATGAGCTCAAGGCAGATGTCGTGGAAGAAAGTATTCAGGTTATGAATGATGGAATAGAATTTGATGGGGAAATAAATTAAAAGACTTCCCCAAATATTGTAGCCACTATAAGAGGCCTGAAGGTGGAGTTGTAGAATTACAGAGAAAACAATGAAAAAATGGTTAAAGCTCAGGAGGAGCAAAATCAGTTGACTGCAGCCATACTAAAGAGTTTGACAGACCTCCGAGGGCAAGTAAATTCTCAACATGAGAGGGCTGTGAAGCTTCGCTGAAGGAATAAAGGGTTCAAACCTTCTCACTTCCAAGATCAGCAAAAGAATCCATCACAAGCTATGACTAAGCCAGCCAAAATGATGGGAGACAAGCCAAGGAAACCATTTCGATGTTGGCGACGTGGAGAAGACCACATGATTAAGTATTGTCTGCATCGGAAGGGGAATGAAAGTCCAGTCCAAAATATTCAGAGAGATGAAGCGGTGGGGAAACCACTCCAATGTTGGGAATGTGGAGGAAACCATTTATGCAGGAACTATCCACATCAAGATGGGAGTGTGAGGCAAGATCACAACATCCAAGGAGCTGAAACTGAAATTAGGATAGCTGACCATGAATGATTATGCAAACAAGTTCTTGGGATTGTTGGGGTATGTAATGAAAATCCAACATCTTTCAAGTAGGATACCTCAAGATTACAAAGACATGATTGAGTTTAATGATCCTAGAATTCTAGAGGAGGCTATCAGGAAGGCTAAGTAGTGTAGTGACCAGAACCTAGGTTCTAAGACCAAAATTGTATGTACAGTTTCATTATGTGAATGAAGAAATCCTATTTTGGCATGATCTTTATGTGAACTCAATCATGTAAGAATGTGTGGTTGCATGAATTAAATCATTAGAGGAAATTTGGGGTCTAAAATGGGCCTTATAAGAAAACGTGCCAAAATAAGTTTTTGTGAGTTGGAATTCAAGAACCAATAGAATTTTAATAAAATAAGTCAACCATAATGGTTGAATTGACATATTTGTCATTAAAAAAACTATTTTTTTTGTTCGTATTTTCAACATATCTCATTGTGTTTTTACTCAAATTTCGATCGGGAGAGCTTGTTGGATGCGGAATTTGATTCCACATCCAACGAGTACCCACACTGCATACTTTTGATGGACCCCTCTACCCCAAAAACAAGAAATACCTGAAAACACGTGATGATGATGTCATCATCACGTGTTTTCAAGTATTTCTTGTTTTTGGGGTAGTGGGGTCTGTCAAAAGTATGCAGTGTGGGTACTCGTTGGATGCAGAATCAAATTCTGCATCCAACGAGCTCTCCCGATCGAAATTTGAGTAAAAACACAGGGAGATATGTTGAAAATACGAACATAAAAAAAAATTCTTTCTTCCTCCAAAATTAATCAATATTATTTTATTATTTTAACTATTATTTTATTATTTTCCTTAGGAGGCCCATTTTAGACCCAAAATTCCTCTAATGCCTCTGTTAATGATTGATAAGAATGTGTGTGTGAATGAAGGCCTCTGAGAGGAAGAGAAATAGAGATTGATTGATCAATTCTCCGATCAATCGAATGTGAGTTAGATTAATACCCCTTTGAGGATTTCATGAATGAATTATGTTCAGAATAACTTGGTTGAAGGTTTCTGAATCAACAATCAATCACTGCAAGGATCAATGGTAAACAAGGTTTGAGATGTATCTATGTGAATGGTTAAAGATTGAGGGTAAGATTGCTAAGTAATCTGTTTATGTTTTGATTAACCCTGGATCTACTTACAGGTATATCACTCCTAGAATTGTTGAGGTTTGTGCTTTAAGAAGTTAAAGCACAACAACTCAGGGTTAATCCAACTAGCCATTGGAACCAGGAAGGGAGTTGGAAAGTGGTAGATGGATTTCCATTGGATATGGATGGGCTAGTCACTTAAGCAGACTTGGATGTTCTACCACTCGGTTCCTATGACATTCCTATTGGGATGGGTTGGTTAGAAGCATGCAAGGTCAAAATTGACTTCTACAACAAAGCATCTGAATGCTTGGATGAGGAAGGAAAACTAAGGATGGTAAGAGGCATTTCGAAGGAGGTTTTGTTAGGCATATTTCCGCAATGCAGCTGAAGAAATTATGTAGGAAAAGGTGTCAATTGTATGCAACCCATGTTTTGGAGGCAGCAGAAAATGGAACTCCTAGGATGGAGGACTTCCATGTGTTGCAGGAGATCATGAATGTTTTTCCTGATAAAGTTTTGAGACTTCCTCCAGAGAGGAACATCGATTTTACAATAGACTTGGTGCCTGGAACAACACCAAGGTATAAGACACCCCACGTGATGAGCATACCAGAATTGTTAGAGCTGAGGAAGCAACTGCAAGAATTGTTGGGAAAGAAAGATAGTATAACCAGGTTGTGTATTGATTACATGCAGTGGAGTAAGGTCGTTGTGAAAAATAAAATACCCTTTTCCTAGGAATGATGACCCCTTTGATCAAATGAGAAGAGAAAAGGTGTTCCCGAGGATTGAATTCAGGTTTGGTTACCATCAGGAAAGGATCAAGGATGAAGATGTTCATAAGGCAGCCTTCAAAACAATTGTTATCAGCAAGTATCTAGACAAGATTGTTCTTGCCTTCCTAGACGACATTCTTATTGTTCTAAGAATGAGGAAAGTGCATGAGGGACATTGAGAATGGTACTGAAATTGATCAAGGAGCATGAACTATATGCACATTGAGGAATGTGACAGATGTGAGGTCTTTTATGAGACTTGCAGGTTACTACATCAGACTCATTGAAGGGTACTCTATAGGTAGAATGAATTGGACAAGGCAGTCTAAGTGGTACTCAGTAAATTTGAGGCAAGAACCTACCTTGGACGAAGGCCAGACATCATGAGGGAAAACTCATGACCAACCAGATTTTTGAACTCCGGATTGCAATATTTTCTATTGATTATGGGAGACTGTGATCTCCTGTGATGGTTTTGACTCATGATAATAATCGATATGCTTGTCTTGCATTGTTTGATGTTTGAAGTTCATGTTGCTAACCGTGATTGTATGGATAATATAAGATAGTGTCCAGATGACATGTGGTATGTGAATGTCTAGGTTTTGGGCAGCATGTGTAAGTAAGCGATAAGTAGTCCCACTTGTAAAGACCAAAAAATATGAGGATGGCCTCATGGTTGCAAAAAGTTTAAATTCTGTAGGAAACGAAATTGTAGACTCATGTTTGATTTGAATGTCAATGTATTGATCAATTGATAATTGGGAATTCATTGTAGGCATGAAATAGATTTGAAAATCCATGGCTGAAAATTATATGATGACATCTCATGTAAACTGCATGCGTGTGTGTGACACAGGTGAGATGATGAAACCATGCATAGCTCTTGGGAGGATGTACTTGGGTACATAGCTCCTTAGAAAGATGTACTTGGGTGCATGGTTCTCGGAAAAGATGTACTGAGTGTACATGGATCCTTGGAAGGATGTACTTAGATACATAACTCCTCAGAGGGATGTATTTGGAACAGGTTTGAAGACCTATAATTGAAGTTATTTTTATGATGACATCTCATATGAATTAAATTCTTGTATGTAACGTAGGTGAGATGATGAAAATATGTACTGGGTGTATTGTTGATGTTTATGTAACTTTGAAATGTATTTCTCTTGTATTTCTTATATATTGTAACCCGATGTTTATTCCGAGATGTACTTGAGTTATGTCATGCCCCGATGTTCCTATTAGGAAGTTCTATCATGTAAACAAGTAATGTCAAGTGATTGTGGGTAACCCTCCCAAGGGTTAAAGTCCCCGCAGTTCTGGGGCACTAGGGTTATTAGACTCTCCTAGTAGAGGTTGGCCCTGGTAGGGTTTTAGTCATGTCGGGATTAGTATAAATAAAGAGCTGGAGTCTCTATTTATCACACAACTTATACACACTCAAGTGTAGTGCATAGTTGAGGAAGGAGAAGACACTGGGGCTAGACAAGAAGAAGGTTGCTACTGTCAAGAGATCACTTACTGTTTTGGGGATTTTCTATTTTGGTGTTGATTCTATCTCTGAGGAAGTTGAGGGGTTTTCACCATTTATGGTTTCCCCGAGGATAAACACTGTGTTCATTGTCTCTTGTGTTTGATTGTTGTGCTTGTTATTCTCTCAATAAATATCCAAATATAATGCTAGCTTAATGATGAAATTCTAACATGGTATCAGAGCTAACCTGCGAAGAAGACACTGTGCAGCTGCGGGAACTAGGGATTCCTAGTTTGTGGATCTTCCTCCACATATTTTCAGCTAAATTAAGGTGGAACAACTCTCCTCCTTAGGGCGCATCTTTCTGTCGAAGCAAAATCCAATTATGAGGTTTTTCAGTTTTGGACCCAACACTGCTGCCGAAAATTAGGGATTTTCACAGAATAGGAATTTTTCAGTGAGCCTAGGCCTGGATTGATCTCCTCCCCAAAATCAAAGTTAGGGATAAATTTCAAGGCATTTGGGTGGACAAAACTCCGGAAAAGCAAAACCCTAATTTGCTACTGGACCAGCACTGCAGGATTTCAGCTCCAAATCTAGATCCGACATCTTGACCTGGTAAGATCTAAATCTTTTGTATCTCCATTTGAGGTTCTCAGTTTAAGATCTCTCATCATACCAAGCTTGATGAAAATCTTGAGGGAGCTAATAACTTCCGAGCTTGGAAGTATAGGATCTCCCTCGTCCTGGAAGAGAATGAGTTGGACTCCTATATCAATGAGGAGGTTCCAGTTCCAGAGAGAGAAAAGGCTAAGGCCTTGCATAAGAAGAATTTGGTTATGGCAAAGAGAATCATTGCTGATTCTATCAAGGATCATATCATACCATAGATGTCCTCCCTCAAGACACCTAAAGCTATGTTTGATGCCCTAACCAAATTGTTTGAAGGGAGGAACATAAACAGGAAGATGACTTTGAGAAACCAATTGAAGAATGTGAAGATCCAGAACGCTAATACTCTTCAGTCTTACTTTACAAGGGTTTATCATATCAAAGAGCAGCTGGAAGCAGTAGATGAAGAAGTGGAAAATGCATAGATTGTGATGACCACCTTGAATGGTCTCCCTAGATCATGAGACTCTTTCATTCAAGGAATTTGTGCCAGAAAGAAGTTAGTCAAGTTCAGCAGACTATGGGAAGAATGCTCTCAAGAAGGATCTTAGATAGCAGCTCAAGAAGAGAAGATGGGTAGTGAAGATCAAGCTCTCACAGTTCACTCCAAGAAAAAAAAGAGGGGCAATTATCACTCCAAAGGTAAGATCTCACACTCTAGAAAAGATCTGAATACTATTAGATGCTACACATGTGATGAGAAAGGTCACATATCCAGATTCTGCTCTAACAAAAGAAATCTAAAGAAGAAGGGAAACAAGAGAAGACAGCATGCCCATGCTACAGAGGATGATGAACCTTCCACAAAGAGAATCAGACAAGAGAGTGATGACTCTTCAAGTGAGGATGAATATGTACTGATCTCCACTCTCACGAGAACTGTTTCACATGGAAGCAATGATTGGCTTGTAGACAGTGGTGCTTCCAATCACATCACGGGATTCAAAGAATCATTTGTGAAGCTATTTGAACATGAGTCACCTCACAAGGTGAAACTTGGGGATGACTACCAATATCCAATAAACGGTAGTGGTGAATCCTTCTATAAACTAGACTCTAGAAAGTCTTTGAAGATGAAGAATGTATTATTTGTTCTAGGACTAAAGAAGAACCTCTTCTCCATATCTGCATTGGATGCAAAATGAATGAGGGTTTCTTTTGTAGATGGCCAAGTTCTTATGTGGCCAAAGAAAAAGACTTTTGACGATGCAATAGTGATTGGAGAACAAGAAGGAGGTCTATACAAGTTGAAGGGCCAACCAGATCAAGCTTTGGTTCATGACATAGTAGAACCAAATGAACTTTGGCATAGAAGGCTTGCACATGTACATTACAGAGCACTACCACTTGCAAGCAAAGTTGTTGAAGGTCTTCCATAAATTCAAGCAAAACATGAAGGGGTCTGCAAAGGATGTGCGAAAGGAAAGAATACAAAGAAGACATTTCCAAGTAGCGAGAGCAAAGAAAAAGGAATCTTGGAAATCATCCACTCCAATGTATGTGGACCAATGTCATCAAGCTCACTAAGCAGGTATGTGTACTATGTTTCTTTTATTGATGACTTTTCTAGGAAGACATGGATTTACTTCATGAAGAATAAAGATGAAGTGTTTAGCAAGTTCAAGGAATTCAAAGCCTTGATCGAGAACCATACTAAAAAGAAGATCAAGACTTTCAATCAGAAAATGGTGGAGAATTCACTTCAAATGAGTTCAAGGAACTATGTAAGGATTCAAGGATTAAGAGGGAGTTGTCCACTCCTTACAATCCACAATAGAATGAGATTGCAAAAAGGAAGAATAGAACCATCATGGAAACTACAAGAGCTATACCTCATGATCAAGATATTCCTATGCATATTTGGGCAGAAGTAGCCAGAACAACAGTGTATGTACAGAACCATACTCCACACAGAGTACTCGAGAACAAAACTCCTGAAGAAGTCTTCTCCGGCAAGAAACCAAAAGTCAACCATCTCAGAATATTCGGCTGTCTTGTGTACATACACATTCCAAAAGAGAAGAGAACAAAATTAGATCCTTTAGGAAAGAAGGGTATATTACTCTGAAAGCTTGAAGGCTTATAGAATATACTTCCCAGGGTTCAAAAAGATTGACATCAGCAGGGATGTAACATTTGACGAAGATTCAGCCTACATCAAATCCATAAAGAAACCTACTGAAGGACCTGAAGAAGCAGAAGCTCCCAGAATTCATGATACAATCATGAATGAAGAAACTCAAGAAGAAGATCGAGAATCTGAAGAACCATAAAGACCTATAGATCCACCCTAGGAGAAGAATCCTCACAAGAGGAAACCTGCTTGGGTACGAGAGATTATCCAAGGTGCGGAAAGATATGGGGTTCCAGAAGAGAATCTCAGAGAAAGAAAGAGGACTAGATCATGTTCCAGTTATGTAGCTTTATTATGTGACTTCATTGATAAAGAACCTTCCAAATATGAAGAAGCAGTAGAACGGAAAGAATGGAAGGATGCAATGATCAAAGAGTATCAATCGATCATGAAGAATGATGTTTGGGATGTTGTCCCAAGACCAGAAGGGAAGTCAGTTGTAACTTCCAAATGGATCTACAAGATCAAGCATGCTGTAGACGGTAGCATTTAAAAGTATAAGGCAAGATTTGCGGCTCAGGGTTTCTCTCAGAAAGAAGGAATAGACTATGAAGAAACCTTTGAACCTGTAGCCACATACACTTCCATCATATCGGTACTTGCTCTGGCTGTAGTGATGAAATGGAAGATACACCAAATGGATGTCAAGACTTCTTTCTTGAATGGTGTAGTAGAAGAGGAAGTGTATGTGGAGCAGCCACTCGATTTTGAGACACATGACAGGGAGTCTCATGTGTGTAGATTGAAGAAATCCCTGTACAGTTTGAAACAGGCACCCAGGATATGGTACGGCAGAATTGATAGCTTTATATCCAGTTTGGGCTTTACCAAGAGTAAAGAAGATTCCAACCTTTACTACAAGGTGGAATATGGCAACCCAGTGATACTTCTACTATATGTAGATGATCTGTTTGTGACAAGTATGGATGGGTTGATTGCTGATACGAAGAGAAAGCTTGCTGCTGAGTTCAAGATGAAGGACTTGGGAATGATGCATTATTTCCTAGGTATGGAGGTGTGGTAGACTACAGATGGAATCTTCCTTGGACAAGGAAAGTATGTAGTAGAGATCCTGAAGAGATTTGGGATGATGGACTGCAAGGCATTAACCACACCTATGGCATCAAACCTGAAGCTATTAAGTGATGCTTCATAAGAGATAGTTGATGCCACGATGTATCGTCAAATGATTGGGTCCTTGATGTACCTGACGAACATGAGACCAGATATTTGCTTTGCTGTGAACACCTTGAGACAATACTTGACAGATCCAATACATGTTCACTTGACTGCTGCAAATCATATTCTGAGGTACTTGAAGGGTACGGTTGATTATGGGCTCAAGTATAAGGTTGATCAAAGGATTAACCTGGAGGGTTATGTTGATTCAGATTGGGAAGGCAGTGCCATCGATAGGAAGAGCACTTCAGGGTGTTGCTTCAATATGGGATCATGTGTGATCTCATGGTTTAGGAGGAAGCAATCTTGTGTGGCACTGAGTATAGCTGAAGCAGAGTATGTTGCAACATGTTCAGCTAGTTGTGAGGCAGTATGGCTGAGGAAGCTATTGTCTGATTTATTTGATATCCAGTTAGATGCTACTTGTATATACTGTGAAAACCAGAGTTGTGTAAAGTTGTCAGAGAATCCAGTATTCCATGACAAGTCGAAGCATATCGAGATCAAGTATCACTATATCAGGGATATGGTGCAGAGAGGAGCAGTGAAGCTCTAGTATGTTGCGATGGACGAATAGATAGTTGATGTGTTGACTAAGCCATTGGCTAGGGTGAAGTTTGAGTACTTCAGGGAGAAGCTTGGTGTTCTCCAGATCGAGGTTCCTCCCAAGAGGAAGTGATGTGTCCGTGTCGATCCCTTCTTACATGGTGAGAGGATTGGTTCCTTCCATGATCAGATGTAAGTGTTGTGCCATTCTGACATGGTGAGAGGATTGGTTCCTTCCATGATCAGATGTAAGTGTTGTGCCATTCTGATATGGTGAGAGGATTGGTTCCTTCCATGGTCAGATGTAAGAGCTGTGACATGGTGAGAGGATTGGTTCCTTCCATTTTTAGGTATATGTGGATGCCACATCCAGCATGAAAAATGGATAGCTCTGTGAAGACACATCTAGTATGAAAAAGGACTAGCTCTATGTATATGGCACATCTAGCATGAAAAAGGGCTGGCTCTGTGAAGACACATCTAGTATGAAAAAGAACTAGCTCTGTGTAGATGGCACATCCAACATGAAAAAGGGATAGCTCTGTGAAGACTCATCTAGTATGAAAAAGGACTAGCTCTGAGTAGCTGCCACATCTGGTATGAAAAAGGACCAGCTCTGTGATGCCTCATCTAGTATGAAAAAGGACTAGCTCTGAGTAGCTGCCACATCTGGTATGAAAAAGGACCAGCTCTGTGATGCCTCATCTAGTATGAAAAAGGACCAGCTATGTGATGCCTCATCTAGTATGAAAAAGGACTAGCTCCGAGAAGACTCATCTAGCATGAAAAATGACTAGCTCTGAGTAGCTGCCACATTTGGTATGAAAAAGGACCAGCTCTGTGATGCCTCATCTGGTATGAAAAAGGACCAGCTCTGTGATGCCTCATCTAGTATGAAAAAGGACTAGCTCTGAGAAGACTCATCTAGTATGAAAAAGGACTAGCTCTGAGTAGCTGCCACATCTGGTATGAAAAAGGACCAGCTCTGTGATGCCTCATCTGGTATGAAAAAGGACTAGCTCTGTGATGCCTCATCTAGTATGAAAAAGGACTAGCTCTGAGATGATACATCCAGTATGAAAAAGGACTAGCTCTATAGAGGTACCTATGATGAGAAGAATCAAGAGATAGCACCTGTGATGATGCCCAGTGATGATCCAAATCGAGTGATGATGATCCAAATCTAGTGATGATGATCCAGCGGAAATGATCCAGATCAAGTGATGATCCAGATCCAGTGATGATGCCCAGTGATGATCCAGATCCAGTGATGATGCCCAGTGATGATCCAGATCCAGTGATGATGTCTAGTGATGATCCAGATCCGATGATGAAGATGACTTGAAGATGAAGAAGACTTGAAGATGACGAGGAATCGATGATGATCCAGAAGATACAGAGAAGAAGACTTGTGCTGAAAATTGTGTTGAAAGAATACCTTCCTAGTTAAGAGGGAGTGTTGATGTTTATGTAACTTCAGATTGTATTTCACTTGTATTTCTTATATATTGTAACCCGATGTTTATTCCGGGATGTACTTGAGTTATGTCATGCCCTGATGTTCCTATCAGGAAGGTCTTTCATGTAAACAAGCCATGTCAAGTCATTGTGGGTAACCCTCCTACTGTCTAAGGGTTAAAGTCCCCGCAGTTCTGGGGCACTAGGGTTATTAGACTCTCCTAGTAGAGGTCGGCCCTGGTAGGGTTTTAGTCATGTCAAGATTAGTATAAATAGAGAACTGGAGTCTCTATTTATCACACAACTTATACACACTCAAGTGTAGCGCGTAGTTGAGGAAGGAGAAGACACTGGGGCTAGATAAGAAGAAGGTTACTGCTATCGAGAGATCACTTACTGTTTTGGGGCTTTTCTATTTTGGTGCTCATTCTATCTCTAAGGAAGTTGCAGGATTTTCACCATTTATGGTTTCCCCGAGGATAAACACTGTGCTCATTGTCTCTTGTGTTTGATTGTTGTGCTTGTTATTCTCTCAGTAAAGATCCAAATATAATGCTAGCTTAATGATGAAATTCTAAAATGTACCTGGCTTCTCGGAAGGATATGTTTGGGATACATGGCTCCTTTGGAAGGATGTGCTTGGGTACATCGCTTCTACCCATGCCAGCTAGGTACTGGTATGCATCACTGGGGACGCTCTGGGTGTAAGACATCCGGTTAGACTTCTTTCCACACACATTCACACCGTAAGGGGACTGTCATGGGAGTGGGGGCTCCGTGAAGAGAATAACCCCTAGGTATTATGTTGTCTGGAAAGGGAGCACCTAAACTTGGTAAGCACTTGGAGGAGGTGCCAGGCTTTCAAGTCAGAGCTTCCATTGAACACCCAAGGAGGTGCTAGGCTCTGGGGCAAAGCCACCATTGAAAACTTAAATAAGATGTGTGTGCAGATAAGTATCTGGTTACTTATGAACTTCTGGATGATTATTATGTGTATACACATGTGTATTTGATTCGGTTAAGATTTGGAAAATCTTGTTAAAGAATTAATCCTATGTAAATGAATCTAACATGTGAATTAATATGTTTTGGTGTCTGGAAAGGAAGCATATGAGCTTGGTAAGAACAAAGAGGAGGTATAGGCTCTTGAGCAAAGCTTCCACTGAGCACCCAAAGAAGTGTCAGGCTCTGAATCTAGACTACCAAATCTCGATTGAGTAATGTTGTCACGGATGATCTGAGGCTTGCAAAAAATTTGGCTACCTATCGATTCACACCTTAGAGAGCAGAGGGTGGGTAGGTACACTCAAAGGACTGTATAATAGAGAAGAGGTACCATCCCGGTGCAAGGTGGGGCAAGTATTGTCAATGACATAGTTGTGTAAAGACAAAGTTGGATACCTGTGGAGCCAAAGGACATACTTATGTAGATAAGTATTTGGCTCATCTGGCAACTTCTTGTTGATTATATATATATATATATATACATGTGTGTGTGATTCAACTGTGATTTTTAGAATCTTGAACGAATTTGACATGAGAATTGATTCATTGATTGGAGCTTGAGCATAGGTATTGTTGACTACCAAAGGCATTAGATACAATCCAAGCTGGGGAGAGGGATTCTCCAAAGTCGCACATTCGGTCACTTCTTGCAAAAGAAGGGAATAAAGTCTTGATGGACACCAGAGTTTGAAGAAAGCTTCTAGTAGTGAAGAATCTTGTTACAAGTGCACCTGGTGGTGTGTATTGATGCAGGAAACCAAGGACTTGGAAGAGCTCCAGATCATGCCATTTGACAGGTGAAGGTGCGGTAGAAGCACTATAGTCCTGATGAGGCTATGTGGGAGCTGGCAAATTCCATATGATTGGCGCATCCATTGTTGTTCAAGTGGTGAAGCACTGAGGACAGTGCTAATGAAGGGGGAGGGGAATGTAACACCCTGGTTTTGACCCTGTTTGCATTTAAAGTATATGATGTAAATATTGTATTTAATCATGGTGTGGAGCTCAAGGAAAAAGCCCCACCATAGATTTAGCATGTTGTATTTCGGCAAGTAAATTAGATGCTGATGGTGTTTTGTGCCAGCTAGGCACATTATAATTTTACATCATGTAACTATGCAATTAATAAAATATACCACGGTCGGCTATGTCAATGCGACCATTGAAGAGAGGGGCATGATCTCACAAGGATAAGGGGGGGGGGGCATTTAAACCTTTGGTCCAAAGGAGAAAAGTCAATTGTCAAAGGGAAAACCCATAAAGCTATCAACTATCCTTTTTGTCTTTTGTGCCTAGTCATTTAGGCAGCGGTTGAGAAATTAATGCATGGGGATGGGAAGAGTATGGGAGTCAAATTCGAATTTGGGGAGACACCCATTTTGGGAAAGTGCGTATTTGACTTGTTGGGCAAGTAAATGCTTAGAAAAGCATGCCCAATATATTTAATCACCCACACCCTTTCATTTTTCACCATTCCCATGGAGGTTGGGAACTCTCACGTAGGTGAAGCTAGCTAAGCTCCTTCCCTCACAATTTATGCAGTTAAATCTTGTTTCCATGGCTGAAAAACTCAATTTTGTTGTTTTCAATGGATGGGAGAAGAGACCCACGATTTTGGGGGTTTAAGGGGACGTTTTTCCCTCTACTCGCACAGCTAAGTTTGCTTGGCATTTTTCGTCCACGATTTTGTGGTTTTCCTCATTTTCCCATGCCCAAAATTTGTCCATTTAGGTTGCTCAGGGGTTACAGAGCCAAGTATTCCTAATTTGGAAGTTTGGGAAGGTCGTTTTTGCCCCCATGTTGCCCATAAACGTTTTCTGTGTTCGGATCTACGATTTGGGGATTTATGGTGATTTTTTTTGCCCTTGAAATGCTCGTGGGTGATTTTTGAAATCGTGTTTGCCTTCAGAGGGTTTTTTTCCCTTTCACCGAATTATTTTTGGTTGAAAAACATTTCCTTTCATGCCCGACATGTGCATCCCTATGTTGGCTTGGCTGAGTAATTCCAATAAATCCATATTTTAATTGGTTTGCTTGGTTGATTAAGTCCGGGGAACCTAGCTATTAGGTGGGTGACTCAGTTGGGATGTGATTGGTTGGCTTGGCTGAGTAAGTCCAAAGAACCTCAACGTTATTGGTTTATTTCCCCTACGTAGTCGGTGAAACCCAACTGTATGTTGGCTTAACTGTAGGTGTATGTTTTACTGCATGTAAGTTTGTTGTTCCCTTGTTCCTTTTGGGATCATGCCCGACTCAGGGGTGGCAGCGTTGCTGAGATATTGATGACCACATTGGCCTATGGTTGGGTGGAACAGTGCAGCGACATAGCTGGTTGCGGGAGGCATCAAGCTTCAATTCAAGATAAGGATTCTTGTGTTTAAATCCCTGCAATTACATTTGATAACGACTTATAATGAACATGATGAATGCTTGAATGTATGGTTTTGCTTCCGCTGTATGGTAATAATGTATGCATGTTTTAGTTCAAAGCATTTCATTTTTTATTAGTATGTTCATGGGGCTAGTTTCCTGGGTAGATAGAAGTAATCGGTAGCATCCTCTTTGCCGGTAGGAGGGTCAGGGACCTTACATTTTCCTTTTATTGCAACAACTATATCACATCCCCATCCCTCAATCTGATCGATGGAAGGGGACATGAACTGATTCAGCCTCTCCAAATTTAACCTAGTAATCATAATTCTGAATTTCATAACAATAAAAACGTGTGTGCATGTGCAAAATAAAAATACACAATAGAAATAAATATATACACACACATATAGCATGCATATGCAAGCTCAATCATTACGAGCATATAAATAAATATCATTACACATCATAAACAAAAGAATATGTATCTTTAACAAAAGATATCCAAGCAACTAGTTGTGTAAGAGCGATTTTCCTCCCAACCATAGGAACTCTTTCCAGTATATACTATTTCTTCTCTTAAAGGCCACCCCAAGTTGGGATATGAGTCCGTCATGGAGAAGGAAACAACTACATGATTCTCTCTCTCTCTCATCCCACAACCCCTTCTACTCACCCTGCTTAGCCAAAACTCATACAAAAATCTCACTTAGCCATCACAACCATGGAACTCCTTCCAATCTACCCAAACAACACAAGGAATGAATTCCCCTTCACTAATCCACAGTTCCATCAAGGAATCCAACCCTCACAGTGCTTACTAATGTGTGCATCAAGAGTTCAATACATTGTATGTTGTTAGAGAACCTCCTATAGTGTTATCTATGGCTTCTCAAGAATTCACAGGTGGAAGGAATCAATGGGTAAGGGTTCCTAGCTTTCCCAACCTCGCTGCTCACTTACAACCATCAATATTCTCTTCCAAAAAATAATCTTTGTCTCTAAATTTGAATTATTGGGTTCAACATAGTTTGGTAATAGTCATGAACGACAGTGGAAAAAAAATATTCATAGTATTGGAAACATGCATGAGAGAATGACTAAAAGGGTGTTGACTCCAAGGGCTAAGACATGATGGTGAAAATGCAACTAACATTGATTCTGACCATAGAATAAAAGGACTATTGACAGTTGGCATAAATATTACAATCCTCATTCCTCAATAACTACATGAAGTGACTTTCCTCACCAACCTCACACATGGATTCAAGGATTTGGTTTAATGGTCAAATGGCTAATTTAAAGCACATGGTAGATTTTGGATGAGTTCTAAGGTTGACACTTGGAAACATATGATTTAGCTTCCCCATAGGCCCATCTTCATCTTCCCCTCTAGTGGAATCATAGCCCCTCTATTGCTCTTTACATAGACATCTTTGACCATTTTATTAATTTTCAACATAATATGTAAATACATTTCTAATTGGAATGATAAGCCAATCATATGGTCCAACGAAAATATATACATCATGCATGCCTATCCATGCACTAGTCGAGCCTTGTTATGGCGATTATATGAGTGTTTTGAAGGGGAGGTACAACCGATTTTGAGGGAGTAATTAATAATTAAGGGATAGAATGAGGACTAAAAAATTAATGATTAGTTAAGTAAATAAATAAATAAAATTAATAATTAGTTAAATAAACAAGTAAATAAATAAACTATAAAGGGAATAATAAAGAGAAATTATGAGAAAAAAAGGAAAAAAGTATGATAATAATAAAGAAAATAAAAGGGTAAGATTGAGATGAGTGGTCCAATCCAACAAGAAATAAAAATTATATATATATATCATTTACATAATTTTGGTTAAATACATTCCAAGTCAAAATTGGGGTCTTACATGCTCTATGCAATCCTTGTCGACTATTGCTTATTTATGCCATGATCTCTGAATGTGTCTCCCATGCTACCACACTTGTAGTCTCAAAAATATTTTGTCTCAAGTAATTGTCATTTTTCCTCCTGTTGCTCCTGATTATGCCTTCCTTTGGACTATCTTCCCATGTGCCAAACTTGCCATGCAACATTATCATTTCCTTTCTTTGGCGCATCCAACTAGCACAAAGAACAATTATCATGTGCCAAACATGAAAACACAAAGTGTGAACTTCCCAAAACTTTCCTTCTTTGCGGTGTACTCTACCTTCTTCACTTTCCTCCAACCTCTTGCCTGTGTGAAATCAAGGTTGTTGAAATAGTCTGTTATTGATTTTGTGTGCACATGTTTCTTTGGTTACTATTGCCAAATTTTTTATCTTCCCCAAAATGCTAAGCAACTCTACCTTATGCGTTTTTTACTGTGGTGCATGTTTCCTCTTCCTTGTACAGATCCATTGGAGCTACCCACATGACTAATCTATATGCTTTGAAATTGTTGTTGCATCAGCAAAGTATCCCAGTTGTACATCTACAATGTTATGCCCAATTCTATGTCAATGCATTCTCGGTGACACTCCCAATTATCTACCATACACATTTCCAACGATTCTCATGGCAGACTACCCAATTCTTTTCTCGTATGTTTTCGTCATGCTCAACTCATACTTGTGCTTCAGGCACTCTCTCTGCTTGTTGTAAAAAATTCTATTGATTTGGCATGTGCACAGGTTGCTTTGTTACTATTATCGAAACCGCCATCTTCCCTGAAATGCTAAATTGCTCTACCTTGTGCATTGTTGGTTGAGGTGCTTGTTTCCTCTTTCATGTACACATCCATTGGAGCTTCCCACATCACCAACCTATATGCTTTGCAATTTTTGTCACACCATCAAAGTCTCCCAGTTGCACATCCATAGTGTTCTACCCAATTTTGTGATGTTTCATTCTTGGTGGCACTCCCAATTTTCTACCATAAACAATTTCAATGCTACTCACAATAGACTACCCAAGTTTTTTCCTATGTGTATCCATCGCGATCAACTAATACTTATGCTTCAGGAACTGTCCTTACTACCTGTCAATTTTTCCATGCACTCCTAACCTTACTTCTAGTTTTTTCTAGTCATAACAATAAGTTCCCACACATGGCATGCAACCTATCGATGGCCATTTTTCTCCCAATGGGCATGCCTCTCCTGACGCATTATCTACTCATGGATTGTTCTCTATCAACGAACAACATACCCCATCTGGTGGGTTGTTCTCCTAGAAAGCGTGCCTCACCCGAGGAGCACCTCATGAAACCCTTTTGATGCACACTTATGTTGGCACAAACTTCATACAACGTGTTGCTCTCGACATACTACTTGGGAACTTCTCCCAACAGTCTCCTTGAATCCTGCACTATTCTTGAATTCATTAATGGTCACTCTCTATTCTACCGATGGTTGTTGCTCTACTACAACCTCTGGTTCTTCCCCTACAACCAACTGTCACCTACAAGATTGTTGTAAAACTTGGTGTTTTTGAAAGAACTCTTAAAGAATTTGAAAAATGAAGTCGAGGTGAAAAACATAAGCTTCTAGCTTTGGTTAATGTTGAATTGAGATGTTATTTGTGGATTATCATATTTTAGTTGTAGTACTTTCAGCATTAAACCAATACCTTGCATAAAACAAGATTATGATGGTTAGTGATTTATTGAGCTATAATTTGTTGATTCAAATATATGGTTTTCATTATCCTTTATTGTTAATTTAGTATTGGAAAATAAATTTCATTTAAATTATATGATGTATGTATTATTTAGCAAATTATATAAGTATTAGAGATGTTATGCATCATGTTTGCCAACATATGTTATAGTTACACTGAAATGTAGTAATTATATTTTCTTTTTTATTAGACATGAAGAGTTACACATGTTAGATCAACTGTTATACATGGAAGTAGGTCTTTAATGTTTAATATGGAACTGATTATAATGCTTAGAAAACTTGTTGATGTGTTGGAGATGTAAAAATACTCAAAATTATATATGATGCATATTTTCAACTAATAAGATATGAATAATGAATAATTATTGCATGTAGACATTAAATAACACAGTCTGATAATTATATACCAACATTGACCTAATTGAGTTGTTGGAAATTGCATTGATTGACATTTTGGAGTCGTTGTCATGGTTAAGGTGTTAAATCCTAAATATCAATATTTATTGTTTGTTTTGGGAATACATGCACAAATTGGATTATACAAAATCAATGTAGAGTTATAGGAACAACTAGAATTGCACAAAATTTCCTTTTCCCACAATAGTTTTTTTTCTTTTTCTTTAAGTTGACCAACAAAAAAAGTCCCTCAGGAAATAAAATCCCGTCCTTATTGGCTTTGAAAAGGGAGACTATTTGTTCTTCCACTCATACCAATGATGCCTCCCTTCTGTGATATCTTTTTAGCCCCCAATTTCCCACTTTCTCATTTACACTCCACTGAGAGTTGAAGAACCAAGCATTCGCACTGATTTCTTCCATTACCTCCAAATGCTTCTAGTGCAAATTAACTACTTTATGAAAATCTTCCTTGTTAAACTAGGAAGAATTATATTTAAAAGGATCTTTAGTCAAGAAGCTTGGGCCCAAAATTCTAAGTGAATCGAGAAATGGTTAGAGAATCTACACCTCCCCACCAAAGGTCTGATGGATTCCAAAGATTTTATTAATTATTTGTTCACCAAATACCGGTTTAACATTTTTCAAACCCCCTCTAAACCGGGACGATTATTAAACCAAGATGATCGGAGTTTACTAGGCTCAATGTCCACCAATCCCATCTCCTCAAAGGTCTCCACAAAACACTGATAGAGAGTTGATCCACATGTGCATTCGCCACCCATCTCTCGTTTCGATATAGTGAGATTTAAATCGATGTCGATAATAAGATTGGGCACTTTAAGATACTAAAGAGAAAATAGAGTATCCTAGAAATTTTTTCGTTCATCATTTGGTCCATATATATTCAATAAGTAAAAAGACTTATGCATCTCTTTGTTATAAACTCTGCACATAAATATAAAAATACTACAAAACGTCTTTTAAGAGATTAAATTTGTTTTTAAATTCTAATAAATATCCCCTCGATTGTCCGACAGAATCGTGTGCTATGAAATATCAACCTGAAAATTTCTTATGCAGTCAAGAAACTATACGATCCCCGAGAACCATCATCTCATGTAGCAAGACCAAATATGGTTTCTCCAAGTCATACGATCATCTGAGGTAAATAATTTTGGTTTACCCTCACAAAGTTTAAACATTAATGGATAAAACCTTCATTGGGTCACTGACTTGGGGCTCTACGTACTATGCTCTAAGGACCCCATATACAAAATTCTACCGACCTTGACTAGTTTCACAGTGGGTTTTGTCCCATGTGTGTCGAAAATTTATATTTTATACCCACACTATCGACCCCTATTTCCTTCAAAAAATCAAACATGATTCTAGCCTCTGCCTTGGCAAATTTTCCCTTCACCCTCCAAGTTAAAAGGTAGGCACTTCCCCTATTCCAAAAGTATACGGAGAGGAAGTTTTGGGATTACAACGATCCTTGTGTTTTGAGCTACAATATGAATCTTCAAACATGCCAAATACCACATCCTTGTTATCAGAAGCAATAATAACCCCTACCTTCCTTCAGGATTATTCCCATTCGAAAGATAAGAGATAGATGTATCAATGCGCTTTAGACCTATAGGTAGTTCAAGGATTGAATCCAACTTTAAAGGAATAATGAGGGGACCAATTGTACACTTACCATAAATAGGAGTTGTCGATGTACCCTCTTTCTAGAGGTGATCCCAATGTCCCAACTTGATTAGGGACAAATCAATGTCCCTAAAGAAATCTCGAGATGAATTGACACGTGGGTTACTTGACTCTTACTGGACAAGGAAATGAACAATGATATTTCCAACCTTCATCTGGTTCTCTTGATTGGTAGACTGAGCATAGTTTATGACACGGTTTAGGCAACAACACCGGAAGCACCCTTGAAGGGCTATTCAAGGGGAGAAAAGGGGAAGGAACCTCAGGTTGCATTTAGAGCACTTAGATAAACAGGATCACAAAGGTTGGTCAATGACACTAAGCTATGAATAAATGAAAGAAGGATTTGGAATGCTTGACAATAACTTTTTCATAAAAAAAAGTTAGTTCATTAAAGAAAGTAAATGCATTCTATCTAACCACGTATGCATTAATTTCAAAAATAAAAATGGTTAACTAATTAAATTATGAGAAGAAATCAGTGCTAAATATTTACAAGTGAAAATGTTTTATGCAACAAATTCACTAAAAAGTAAACATTAATCATTAGCATAAAAATATATCTATCATTCATGATTTCCTAACACCAATGTTAATTAGAATAACTACTTGTAATGCATGGAAATAAATTTGCATTTACATCTACTTTTGGAATTGTTAACTGCGTGCAAAGTCAAAGTTCCAATAATAAACTTATTTAGTAAATAAATAAAGAAATTTTCATTTAATAATTATCATGAAAATGCAATGATAATTTATATATTTTTTACGCCTAAGTATATTTGTAAATAAAATTTTAATGCGCGAAAGGAAATATGTCGTTTAGCTCAAATTTGCAATGTAGAAATTAGCTTGAAATATTAGTTATGTACTGCAATAATGTCCATAAAATGCAATTCAACTTTGCAAAGTGGTCGTTTACTGAAAATTGGCTTAATAATTTGATTGTGGTTTTTTTCAGAGTGATAATACATAGTATCAAGGCTTCTGGATGCACTATGTAGAAGTTTTGAGTCGAACGTTTCGGGTGAGTACTTCACCCATCTTTGGGGAATTACCATGAAGCTGCAAAATGATGAAAAGGTAGAGCCTTAAATAATAATAAACGACTAGCCATTGAGGAAGAAAGGATTTTTTTTTAGGGAGTAATTAATAATTAAGGGAGAGAATAAGGACTAAAAACTTAATGATTAGTTAAGTAAATAAATAAATAAAATCAATAATTAGATAGATATATAGGGAATAATCAAGATAAATTAGGAGAATAAAAAGGAAAAATAATGATAAAAATAAAGAAAATAAAAGGGTAAGATTGAGATGAGTGGTCCAATCGAA
>LPNX010368914.1:117800-188411 GCA_001517045.1 Pseudotsuga menziesii
TATATATGTATATATGTATGTATGTATGTATGTATGTATGTATGTATGTGTATATGTATATGTATATACATGTATATATGTATATATATATTCTGGTGGGATAGCTCAAGCGGTTGAGTGCTATAAGTTGTGAGAAAAAGGTCTCAAGCTCAAATCCATGGGTGGCTATACATTGCTATATAAGGGCCTCACTTGATGTCTCCATCGGATTAGCTCCATAATCAGAATGAATGGGGTGAGGCCCCTTCGGATGGCCCCCCTATGACTTATTCCTGTGGATGTAGCAGCTCCGCTGGGGGGTTTGTGAACCACAAATGAAACAATATATATATATAAAACCCAGTGGTCTAGCTCAAGTGGTCAAGTGTTGTAAGTTGTGAGCAGAAAATATTTGGGTCAAATCCCTGGGTGGCTATACATTGTTATATCAAGGCCTCACTTGATGTCCCCATCGGGTTAGCTCTTTAATCAGAGTGAATGGGGTGAGGCCCCTTTGGGTGGCCCCACTATGACTTGTTCTCGTGGAAATAGCAAGCCCCGTTGAGGGGTATGTGAACCACAAATGAATATGTGTGTGTAATGTAAAAACTAAAAAATATACTAAAGTTAATTAAAATCGAGGATAAAATATGGAGTCTAAAATTAAATTAATTAAATTGAAGGAGTCTCAATTAAAATAAGACACAAGGGGTTGAGGAAAGGGGGGAATTTGGAAAAATTAAAAAGGGGGGGTATAAAATAAGAGAAGAGAGACAAAAAGTGAAGGCATGAAGATAAGAGAGGCATGGAAATTAAGGTATCTACACAAAAGAGAGAGAGGAAGGAGGGTTATATCTAAGCTTGGAATTAAGTCGAAGTTTGTTGTAATTGAAAAATTAAGGGTTTCCAAGAATGACTCAAACTATAACTACCCTCTCAATTAAAATCATTAGGATTATTTTCACTCTTGAGAGCTTCATGAATAATCTGTGAGTTGTAATGAGAAGTGTGTGCAAGGATTTTAGTTTGATCAAAGCAGATAAGATGTTTTTATTTGAAATAATGTTTGGCAATGGAAAAATTGGAAATACGATTGTGATTAGTGTAAACTATGTGCTCTTTTAGGTGAGCTTGGATGGATTGGCCAGTTTCTCCGATGTAGGATTTGCCACAAGAACATGGAATTTGATAGAAATGACATGAAATACTATAAAAAATCATGCATGGAATCATTTTCTGTTTGAAAAATGGAGTGTTAAAAAGCCTAATGACTAAAGGTTAAAAACCATATTTATATAAAAGTTAGTGACCTAACTAAAACAATATTTATAGTTTAAGAAATGTACACAATACACAATGTGCAAATGTAAAAAAAACAACAAAGATGAAAAACAAAAGTGGAGGAAAAATGTAGATATTCCCAAATAAGATTCTTTTATTAAAGATTAAATTTGAACAATCATCTAGTACAATAGGACATGATCATTTAAACCCCTAATAATAAGAGGTTTACAAGACCCTATGCAACTCTCAACATTCCAAGTTCACCTGGGTTAAATCGACACATCGAGAGAACTCCCAGCTCAAATTGTGTTAACGATAACCTACACCCATGAAGACGTTAGTCATAAAAATATAAAATGAAGGTACAATGTGAGAAAGAAAACAAAATGTACCTTTGGTGGAAGGATACTCTACCTTCACCCTGTTAGGCTCATGGACAACTAAGTATGAACGAGAAAAGTGCAGAAATGGAACCTAATAGTACCTGCCTCTTACCTTTAGTGCAATATGTCTTTTTTGGTAGTTTCATTTCATTTTTAAAGGTTGTGAAAGGGATAGATGAAGCATTTCATTGACCATGGGGACCTCAAAGGTTGTTGTGTTGTTTGGCATTCTATTTTTTATGCCCGTCCTAAAAAGGGTGAGTCGCAAGTAACCGACGCTCACCCTCATATGTGGAAGATGATGATTTTAGTCACATTTTTCTTTCATAGTCTTTCGTCATGGTCTTCATATGTATTAGTTCTAGTCTACATGTCATTTAATGTATATTGTGGAATTTATGTGAAACAATCCCTTTAAACAATGTTTGAATTAAAAAAACTCTCAACGATTTATGAATGTCACATGTACAACGCCCCCCCCCCCCCCCCACCTTTAGAAAAATTAAAACGAAGCATCAAAGTTGGAGTCATTTTCATTGTGGAAGTAAACTATCAAATGAATGATTTTGGCAAATGTTTGCAGCTATCGATAAGATATACCTTACGCCTGTGACTAAAAATCTTATAGGTATGCAGTACTGTCATAAGAGCACAACCCATGCATGCTTACCATAAATCTTATCCAACACTTAAATGTATATAAATGATGAATACATGTATTATGTTGATAAAAAAATGTGTATGGATCATTTTCAATGCTCACATAAACATCAAATGGGTGCTTCATTTCCAGATATATAACCACCGACATGCGCTTACATATATTACTGGGTCTTCAATATCCCCTTCCACCAAATTTCCTTCAACATGAATTGACTTCATTAGAGATACTGTTTTATCAAAACTTAGGCTTTAGTTTCCATATCCATTCATTTCACTTTTCAGACGTTACACTTAAAACTTTGGTTACATTCTACCAAAACATGCCCATAAGCATGACAATAAAAGAACCTTAACACAACATTTCGGTAGTCTAGCTCTTGGGTGAAGGAGTGGTCTTGCCTGACCAACTCTAGATATTAAAAAATCCTTGTCAAAGGTCGAATTCCACTAGAATATGAGCTACAAACCACAAGCTCAATTAAAAAATTCTTGAGTCTACATGTGACAACTTACCTAACAAATATATGATTGGTTTGATGCTTTCTAGAGTTCAAAATTCAATGGGAAACATGAAAACTTTACCCAAATGGGAGTATGATTTGTCATCTTGACACAGGGGTCAAACAGAGGGTGCAACCTCTTCAAACCTAACAAAGTTTTCTGTGAGAACCAGACCCTATGCAAAATCATTTAGGCATCATTAGGGGCCATGAAACCAAATCCATACCAACCTATCATAAGTTTATTGATCATCGGACTGTAACCAACCAATGGAACCCATAATGAACTAATCCATTCTTTAATATAATCTAGTCCCACACACCTCCCCTGCAAATTTCCCATGAGATTCATTTCTCCTAATACGGCTATCTCTATTACCATAATATCCTTACCCACAACAAACACCACTCCACCCCCTTGAATGTGAATGAACTTCTTTCTTTTTTGAATCGATGGGTTCCTCGAATGTAGAAAAAGATAAATAATTTTTGCAATCTCAATCCTACTACCCATAGAACCCACATTAGAAATGAGCCCTTCATAAGTGTCATTTTTTATCCCACTGCACAAACACCCTAACACAGTCACTTCCTTGTCCTTCCGCACAAGCAATGTTCTATGTAATTGAAATATAAAAAAACAGAGTGTTACATTTTCCATAGTCCAGATTCTCAAATCTCTAGTTGATCCATTTATTAACCCCTTTCCATTCTCAATATGTTCTATCATTGATTAATTTAAATAAAATATCTTTTTCATCAGATCTCAAGCCATCAAATGGTTCCTTTCCAACTTCTTCATTAGCCTAAACCTTCAAGACAATTTCTAGTAATACATCATCCTTTGTCCAGTCAGATTTTTCTTCCTCCATTGTGGATAGACTATTCTCTTTTTTATCTATGCCATTTTGAGGTTTGATCTACATTGTCTCAGTTTCACTTTTGTCGCTATCTATTTCATGCCTTTCCACATCTGATTTGTCCTAGGCAAATTTTTTAAGACACGTATCACTAAGATACACATTATCTTGCCACATGGATTTTAATTCATAGGAAACCCTATTTTTGCATTAACTTTTCAAAAGGTTGGTCTAATATTTTCATATTTTCATTGATAGGGAGAACAGTAATTGTTGGGCCTAGGGACAATAAATTAGAATTCAATCATAATTATGCGTAGGTATGGAGAAGAGTAAACAAAGAAGAAGAAGAAGCTGCGATAGAGGCATTGACAGAAAAGAAAGAGGAGAAAGGAAGTTGCAACATAGGCAGTGAAAGGAAAGATGAAGAGGAGGAAGAGGCGCCATAAGAGGAAGCTACGACAAAAGAGGAAGTCATGATAGAAGGAAGGAGTGCAACAAGGGAAGGTATGACAGAATATTAGCAGCAGAAGGTATGCAAGCAACAAAATGGCTGGAAAGTGACTGGAAGGCGTAATGCTCAGAAACTGACAGGCCTTGAAGATCATGGGTACAATTTCAGCAAGATTCATTGGAAACCACATGCGTGAAGGCATCTCTGTAATTCAGGCCTTTAGTGCCTCCCATTATGTGTTACTAGAATAGGAAAAACAACCTATTGGCTGAAAGAGGAAGTCGATTGAGAAAGCGACAAGTAATTAGTTTGTATCGAGTTTGTAATGAGTCTGTATCAAGTATGTAATGAGTCAGTATCGAGTCGGTAAGAAGGCTATAAAAGGAGGAACCCAAGTTGTATGCAAGTTAGCTTCCCTATAGTTAGATTCACTACTGTGAGCTTCACTGTCGATAGCTATGTATTGTCGTCTGTTAGTAGCATACGAGTGGAAGGATCTGCAGTTGAGTGCGCGGAAGAGTAGTAGGGGTTGAGTCGATCCAAGCTGTGTGTGGGTCATTAGTAAAGATAAGTAGGAAAAGAGCAGAGAAAGGATAAAGGATCATGAGAAGAGGGAAGAGTTTGTATAAATAGAGAAGAATATTCAGAACATAGTATGCAGCTTAGTGTGTAGGAAAAAGGTGCATATATTTCCTTAAGCAATATGAAGAGAACCTTTGTGGTTTTTTCCCGGATGGGTTTCCACGTTATATCTTATGTATATGTGTGAATGATGCATGTGTTTGATTTATCTGTGTAATTGTTGTATTGAATGGATCATTATATATTTGGTTGTGAAAGAATAAACGTATATTAGTCACATGGTACCAGTTGAATACAATCATACTGCAGAAATATTGTTGATATAATATGTTTCTTAGAACAACAAGTCGTAGTATAACTATTCATAGCACAAGTAAATAATCCACCCATAGACTTTGCTGAGACCCTTGGTAAGAGGCCAAGGTACTTGAAATTCCCCCACCCAACTGCGGAAACATGGTTATGGCAGTTACCCATCCAACTGATATATCTTGGGTGAGACTACATTCCGCAACGCAGGTGCTGCCAACTGATCTCTGATATGTTGGGTCGATGTATTAGGGATTTTTCGCATTGAGTAGAAGGGATTGAACCTAGGTAAGGACCCTTGGAGGAGGGAGGAAATCCAACAATGGTTTTGTTTCTGGGAACCGAATAATTGTGGTGAGGGATATGTTGTGGGAACCAACAAAACCTGAGATCCAAGACTGGGTGGATTTGAAAGCGTTAGAATTTGCACAAGAAGAAAGCGAAGGATATCGATGGAATCCAACAGAGTGGTTAGGCCGATACATATATACATACATCCATGAGATTTTCTTTTCTAATTTTCCCATTGTACTGCATGAGTAGTTGTCTAAGTTGGCAACCCAAAAAAGAAATTTCCAAGGAGGAGAACCAAAGGAATGGTATCCTTAGTTGATTGAGCGACTGAAAGGAGTAATCAACCCTGTGTCGAGGGCTATGGATTTTTGGATAGATAGTATTTTGGAGGGATACATTAATGAGTTTGTTGTTGACACCATAACCTCATATAGTGAGGCAAAGCGAAACAAATTTCGACCACGTGGTAGATATCTGTCATCTTCAAAGATATGGATAAAAATGCTTGTCTGCAAAAAAATCATTTTGTGAATGTGATAAAACTGTGTATAAAAAGAGTGGGTATGATGCACTCTGACTTGATATGTTCCCATGAGATAGTAGAAATGAACTAGAATTTGGTTGTTTAAGAAGTGGAATAAGATTTAGATCTGACAAGCGAAGAGATACTTTGTTAGGAAGAGGGAGTTGCAGCATGAACAGAGGAGAAGAAGACTATGAGCTTGCATCATAATTTTACGAAGGCTCTTGCGACGAAGAATAATAATATCAGTCGTCTCTGAAGAAAATGAAGATTTGGAAGAATCGACTGAAGCTCCATATCAATAACGAGGTTACAAATTGCCTACACCACCACCCACGTCGCCAAAGTTAAGATATAGAGACTTATCTCCAACTGCATTTGTAAATACTAGTAGTACTAACGTTGTAAATAGTGGACAAGGGAGTCCGGCTAGCCAAAATTTTGTTCTGACTATACCAGTAGTAAACCTAATGGCTAGAGATGATATTAAGTTACCAACATTCAATGGAAATGGGTTGGAAGACCCATAACAACATTGGTTCCTATGTGAAGCTATGTAGACTGTGCGACAGATCCAGGATGAGAATATCAAGAAAGAACAAATGATCATGACTCTACGAGCTTGTGTGCTTGAATGGTACACAAAATTTTCTATAGTGCTAGTAAGATTTGTCCAGAAAATGCTCAATGAAATATGAATGGGAATCATATATGAGTTCAGAAAACCAAAGTATGAATATCAATGTATTCATGAGATCAAAGAAATTAAGCAGCTACCAACATAATTTGTTTGGGACTTTGACGATAGATTTAAAACATTAATGGCCAAAGAAAGCTTCCAAATATCAGGTGTACAACATAAGGAATGGTTCATATTCACCTTGTTGCACACATTCAAACCCCGTTGATGCAACAAAATATTGTGTTGAAGATATAAGATCTAGAGATAGCAATGAAGTTAGAATCCTCGCCGACTGGAGACAACAGCACAAGGATGGTGCAAATTCAGTCACAACTGGCCAACCTTATGGTACAGCTCCAGGAAATTAAGAGAGGCAAGGAAATTCAAGAAGAACTATGGTGTACAAGATGTCGAACAGATGGGCACCATAAAGATAATTTCCCCACGCTCATGAACTACATCGCAGTAGGAGCGTTGAACTCGATGAACACCCATGGGATTCCTTAGTGTAGAATATGCAATACTAGGGGACATAAGTCTGAAGAATGTCTATATTTACATAATATTGCAAGTGCACTAGCTAATATGTACTATAAATTTTGTAAATCAGTAGGCCATGATGAAAAATATTGCAGAGCACTTCAGCTGCTGGAAGAAAAGACGATGGATACCTACTTGATGAAAAATGATGCGCAGATGCAAGCTAAATGGGTGCAACATCAGTATCATCATGTTCACTACCCACCACCACAATATCATAAATCCCAGTATCCTCAACTACAATACTAGCACAATCAATATCCACAACAACAATATCCTCAGCAAAGGGGGGCGGGTAGAAATTTTCGAGGTCGAGGACAACAACAAGGAGGAGGATGATTTGGTCAAGGAAGAGGCCAGGTCATATGTTATAACTGTGGGTATCCCTGACATTTTTCCCGATATTGCCAAATTCCTACAAAAACTTGTACATATTGTAAAGATTTGAATCACACTGTTGAACAGTTTTCGCAACTAATCGTGAAATGGCAGGCTATAACTGTCGTAAACTCCAACCCAGTGTAGAATTAGAATCCAAACCCCAATCAAAACATTCAGATGATCTATGTCAAATCTAGAGAACCTCAAATCACTGTAGTGAGGAGAGGAGGTGTTGCGATAGGCGCAGACCAGAATACACGGCATGGACAACCACATGTGAGACCTATGGAACAAAAGAAAGCAGTGCTAGATGTCCAGAAGGAGAAATAAGTCTTCTTAAAGGTGTGACTATAATTCATTAATGCTAATCAATCGTCAACATCTGGATAAATCAAGACCATGCCTAAACACTTCAAATAGCTAATCAGGAAGCAACTAATGAAGAAGGTTAGTAAGCTTGATGAATTTCTCAAAATTTGGTTAGCACTAATCAATGATAAAAATGTCGTCGCATAACTAACAACTTTTATAGTAGAAACCATGGACAACCTGCAACCTGAGAAAATATTCAACCACATCGAGAAGAGATTAAAAATAGGTCGATAACTGTGAATGACTACACATATAGGATACTGTGATATGGATTATATCATACTAGATTTGGGCTTGGATGTTAATATTTTAACAAGACAGACATGGGGGAGCATGAATAAGGCGCGATTGGACTAGTCTCCCATTCAACTAAGGCTTGCAAACCAGTCAAAGTTTCTACCAATTGGTAGATTAAACCAAGTTCCTATAGAAGTCAAAGTATTAAGAACGTATGCCAATTTTGAAGTGATCGACATTGTCGATGACACAAATCCATACCCTGCACTTCTAGGAATTGATTGGGAAATAGACAACAAAAGCATTATAAATTTCAAGAAAAGAATCTTATCATTTGAATATTTTGAGCTAAGGGTGGTTGCGCTAATTGATCTGCTTGAAGGGAACATATATGTTGAGCCTGTAAATAGTGAAGGCCAATGCAATTACCTACACCAGTTATATAATACCATGTCTTCAAGAGAATATTATATAAATCCAATAGCTAATGAGAAACTAAGTTGGCGGAGTGTAAATTCTTTCACATACAATTCAGGTGATGCCCTGGAAAACTGGAAAAGTAGGTTACATGAAGTCTCCTTGAGAATATGCACAAGAATCAGAAGATTTTTCTGAAGGGTAGGAGCTGAAGCAAGCGAGATGCCTACATTTGAGGGGTTACCCAAGCTTACATCTTTTTTTATGGAGTTTGAATAAAAAGTGACAAAATCACAGTGATTGTCCACTTTGGACTTTGTGCTGAAAGCTGTGTGAAAGCTACACCTGCTAGATGGTGGGGTACACATAAATAGTCTATCTCTAAATGGACAGAGTGTAGAAGATTAATGGAGATCATTTTTGGAGAACAAGTCAGTTATACTGATCAAAAGTATACAGGACTGACAAATCATGTAAAGCATAGTGAGCATTTTTGCACCAAATGGCAAGAATATCTATGACAAGAGTGGGTCCATCGATTCATCCACACATTGGAAATGGTACCAAGAAATTCGTACACATTAGTAGAACTGGGAAGAGGAAATATCGAATGGGAAATTTTAGTTACAAGATTTACTCATACATTTGAGTTCACAAGTGAATATCCAACAGTTGATGTTGTGCTACAAATAATGAGGAAAAATATATTTGAATAAATCACGGTCGCAACTACCAACTACCATCAATGCAACAGGGCCAGTCCATCACTGGATGGAATGCTACAACATTATAGGAGAACCGAATGATGATGAACCACTTGAAATAAATGTACTTGATTTAGAAGGTATGCGTGCAATGGAAGGAGCTAGTATTTCTAATACCCAATTCCTGATCTCGCTCAAGATAAAGAAAGTAAATATTTGCTAGCCTGAAAACCCAAAATTTTCCAATATTGGAGACTACTGGGATGATGAGACTATGGGAAAAATCACTGACTTACAACATGAATTTCAGGATTTGTTCCCAACCAAATTTTTTGATATGAAAGGCATAGTCGGAGACCTTGGTGAAATGAAGATACCTTTGAGTCCCGATACAAGACCCGGTCAAACAACGACCATACGGATTAAACCCATGCTACAAAGAGAAAGTTAAAGCAGAACTAGACCGAATTCTAGAGGTAGGTGTGATAGAACCTGTCGAAGAATCAGAATGGATTCGTCCAATTGTAGCGCAAGATAAGAAAACTTCAAGTGAAGTGAGGATTTGTGTTGACCTGAGGAAACTAAATGATGCATGCCTACATGATCCATTTCTAACACCATTCATAGATGAAGTATTGGAGAATGTCGGAGGACAAGAAATGTACTCATTCACGGATGGATTTTCGGTCTACCATCAGATAAGAATTGCAAAGGAGAACCGATACAAGACCACCTTTGTGACAAAATGGGGATGCTACCAATACATGGTAGTTCCCTTTGGACTCAAGAATGTGCTTGTAATTTTTTCCAGAATCGTAGGTGTTGCATTTAAAGATTTTATACATAAATGTATTGAAGTCTATTTTGATGATTGGACGGTATTTGGTCTTATCAAATACCATATTGAGATCCTTAGAATGATGCTGGAACGGTGTCGCTGGTATCAAATATCCTTAAATTTGAGAAAATGTATTTTTTTTTCCCCTTTTGGATCTTTGTTAGGCCATGTGGTCTGTCGTGATAAAAATTTGGTAGATCCAACCAAATTTTCCATCATCCTAGACTTACCACCACCCACAACGGCTAAGCAGTTACGAGCAACATTAGGACATTTGGGATATTACAGGAATATTATAAATGGATACGCAGAGGTGACTGCCCTGATGGATATACTACTAAAAAAAGACATTAAATTTCAGTGGACAAATGAATGTCAAGAGAGTTTTCATAAGTTGAAGACCAAGATGGCTACTGGGCCAATACTTGTATTTCCATACTGGAAAAAATAATTCCATGTTCATGTCAACGCATCATCTGTTGCGCTCACTGTGGTACTGACGCAGCCAAGGGAAGGATCGATTGATCACCCCATTTCTTTTGCTAGCATAAAGCTATCAACAATAGAGAAAAACTACACCACGACGGAGAGGGAAGGTCTAGTGATGGTGTATGCGCTGCAAAAAATAGATATTATTTGTTGGGTGGACACTTCAAGATGTACACTACCACTCTGCGCTCAAATATTTGGTCAATAAGCCAGCATTGGGGGGAAGATATGTCGGTGGATTCTCCTCTTCTAGAAATTCAATTTTGAAATAATTGTTAAAATGGGTAGGTTGAATTTGGGACCCAACCACCTGTCAAGAATCGAAAGTGGAGAAGAACCTACTATCCTGGAAGATAATCTTCCTGATGCACAACTATTTTCGATAACTATGTTTGATAATCAATACAAAGACATCATACAATTTTTGAATATAGGTTATGCGCCAAGTGAATTTACCACGGTACAAAAGAAATAATTAGTAGTGTGAGCCACAGATTTCCAATTGGTTGTTGGACATTTGTACAAACTGGGCCCTGATGAGATACTTCAACGCTGTGTTTTCGAGTACGAGCACCCAATGGTATTAAGTGAACCACATGCTAGTGTCACAGGAGGGCACTATGCAGGAAAAGCAATCGTAAGAAATATTTTACAAGTAGGACTATGGTGGCCCACCATGCATGTAGACACTCCAGACTATTGTCACAGATGTGATATCTGGGAAAGAACTCGAAATTCGTCCTGAAGAGATGAAATTCCACTAGTACTGCAGATCACATTACAAGAATTTGATAAATGGGTTGTTGACTTAATAGGACCTATCAGTCTAGTAGGAAAGTGCACCTGAGCAAGGTATATTATCACTGCGACTGATTACCTGACCATATGGGGGGAAGCATCGTCAGTAAGGTATTGTACTATTGCGACAGCCACAAATTTCTTATTTGAAAATGTTGTGACAAGGTTTGATTGACCCAATATTTTGATCAGTGACCAAGGTACGCATTTTGTTAATCAATTGATTGAAGAACTAACTAATGAATTCCAGGTACAGCATAGAAGAACGACTCCATATCACACTCAGGCCAATGGAGTTGTCGAAGCATTCAATAATATTCTGGAGAATGCGCAACGGGATGATTGGGATCAGAAGATATTTGCAGTATTATGGACATATTGCACAACATGTAAGAAGCTGACAAATCAGACACCATTCATGTTGGTGTCTGGACAAGAATTTGTCATGCCTATGGAATATATCGTACCAAGCTTGAGAGTTGATGCGATTACAGAACTGACAGATGTTGAAGCTGTAGAAGAAATACTGCTTCAACTAATTCACTTAGAATGAGACAACTTCATTGTGGGATTTCACCCAAATATGGAAAATCAAAGACAAAAGGCATGGCACGATAGACACATTAAGAGCAAGCATTTTGAAGTCGGAGGTATTGTTCTTATGTACGACAGCAAATTCTTCAAGAATCCAGGAAATTTAAACACGCATTGGTTAGGACCGTATGTTGTTAAGGAAATCACTGATGGAGGGGCAGTTAAGTTAGAGAATTTAAATGGAACAGAGGTTAGAGGGCTCATCAATGGGAGACGATTGAAGCTTTACTTTGATAACTGTGACTAGGTCACATTAAAAAAAATAGGAAGACTTATATTGATAGTGCAATATAGAAACCCTTCTGGGAGGGGAAATGGAAGTCGAAAGGAGTGCAACTAGATGGTTAAGAAGAGGAAATGGAAGTCGGAAGATGTGCGACAAAAAAAATTGTGTCTATAAAAACCAAGTTGAAGGAAGAGCGAAAAAAAGTTGATGGAACTTAAAAAGAGAAGCAAAGTTTCCTTACGAAACAGCTTAGATGGGAAATGATGCGACGTTAACACAAAAATTAAGAAACTTGCTGACAAGATAGATGACAACCATTAAAATATGCAAACACCAAAAGAATCTATTTGTCACCTCCATCATAAGTATCATGACGTCACAACAAAAAGGGACGGCATAGTTGACGACAGTAACATATTAAATTCACGTGGTGACCCATGTGATGGAGTATGTTGTCATTATGCTACTCAAATACTACGCATGTGAAAATTTGATAGATGGAACTCCTAAAAAAACCATCTACTACCCTCAATTGCAAAATAACTCTCACATAATGGCCCAACAAGCTACGGTTTGAAAGAATATGATAACTATGATTTTTAATGCTAGTGTCCCCGTGGGAACTTTAGTTGAAGTTTCTACACCTATTATGGTTGAGGGAAATTTGGTTGGTTATGTTCCACCGCAAGGATGGAGGCAACTAGAAGTTGAGTAAAGTCCAGTCCTCCTTTCACTAATGAGACGAATCAGCTTACCAGGTTTAGCAATGAAGAAGTGTTCTGGTTATTGTAATAGAAACACCCTCTCAGCATGGATGGGTAAGAATGCAAAAGCAGTGGCTAGAATTCGAGCACCAAAGGACATACCACCGAAGCTACTGGAAAAAAACTATGGAATTAGTTACCACAATTCATAGTATCCATTTCTAAAACCCGTCGGTCCGAACTAATGTTTAGATAGCGACAAACAGAGAGAGGTCGTTGTCATCACCATCATCTTTGAAAAATGATGCAAACATAAGGGGTGATGACGATTTCAAGAAAAAGACGAACTGGAAATCTCCAATGAAGGAAGGTAAGGCGTTGATATGATGGCATACCTCACCAGTAGTGAAGCAAAGATCAACATAGAGCGTATACTAGACTTGGAAACTATTGCAAGCTCTAATATTTATACTGATGTTGTGTACTCATTCAATGATGATGCTAGGGAATATTCTGAAGGGAGGAAGGAATAACCTAGGATGAGCTTGATCTTAAGCTAGAAATGGAGACAAGGAACATAGGTAATACTAATAAATCGACCATCTCATCCATCCTACAACTTTGAAACAATTACTACATCTAATATTAGAAAGAATGACAGTAATAACAGGTTTTCGAAAGAATGATAGTAGTAGCATGAATAAAAGGAACATACACGAAAGAGTGTACCTCAGAAGGCGTGTGACATCGTGGAATTAGTGGAGAAGGTCATGTCAGAACAAGTCAGTTCTAACCTGGTGGAAAAATTGCAACAGAAAAAAGAAGAGGTGCGCATAGAAGCAGAAAGAGTGATGAAAATCGTGGAAGATTTTTAGAGAAAAATCAACGCAAGTAAACACTTGGAGGAACAACTTCAAAGTGGCTCGGGACAAGCCACATGTGAGTGTTGGGGGCCTGTTGGTCCTAGGGACAGTAAGGTATAATTTAATCATAATTCTTCCTAGGTATGAAGAAGAGTAAAAGGAGAAGAAGAAGAATTTGTGACAGAGGCAGTGACAGAAAAGCAAGAGGATAAAGGAAGCCACGACATAGGCAGTGAAAGGAAAGAAGAAGAAGAGGAAGAGGATCCCAAACAAGAAGGTACAACAGAAGGAAGGAGTACGACAAGAGAAGGTACGACATAATATCAGCAGCAGAAGGCATTCAATCAGCATAACGGCTGGAAAGTGACAGTAAGGCATAATTCTCGGAAAATGATAGGCCTTGAAGATCGTGGGTATGAGTTCGGCGAGAGTCACCAGAAACCACACACATGAAGGCATCTTTGTAATTCAGACTGCTAGTACCTCCTGTTAGGTGTTACTAGAATAGGAAAGACAACCTGTTCGCTGAAAGAGGAATTCAACTAAGAAAGTGAAGTCTGTAATGAATTGATATCGAGTCTATAATGAGTCGATATCGAGTCTGTACGAAGGCTATAAAAGGAGGAACCCAATATGTATGCGATTTAGATTCCCTACAATTAGATTCACTACTATGAGCTTCATTGTTGATATCTATGTATTGTTCTCTGTTAGTAACATACGAGGTGAAGGATCTGCAGTTGAGTGCACAAAAGAGTAGGAGGGGTTGATTCGATCCAGGCTGTGTGCATATCATTAGTAAATATAAGTAGGAAAAGAGCAGAGAGAGGATAAAGGAGCATAAGAAGAGGCAAGATTCTATAGAGATAGAGAAGAAGATCCCAAACAGATTCAACATCTTAGTGCACAGGTGAAAGGTTCATATATTTCCTCAAGCCAAATGAAGAGCACCTTTGTGGTTTTTTCTCGGATGGGTTTCCACGTTATATCTTGTGTATATGTGTGAATGATGCATGTGTTTGAGTTATATCTGTAATTGTTGTATTGAAATAATCACTTAATACTATGAGGATATTCTATTTGAATCACTTATGGATTGCTCTATGGAAATTAATAAACTCACTCGGAATATCCCTTCTCTTGTATCTAAGGAACAAAATGATTCCTAATGAGACCTATCACATGTGAGGAAGTTAACAAGGATATCCAAGATATGAAGGATGGAAAATACTTGAGACTTGAAGGTTTCACAATGGAATTTTTTCATGATTGTTGGGATCTAATTCAAGAGGAGGTATGGCAAATCATTGAAGACTCTCATCTCTCAAGAATAGTCTTCTTTGTGTTTAATGCAACCTTTTTAACTCTAGTCCCTAAGGAGGAACGGGTCACAAAGCAAAAGAACTTCAAACCTATCTTACTTTTCAATTCCATCTACAAGCTCATAGCTAGAGTCATCACCAACAAACTGAAGCCAATCCTCCCTCACATAATTTTGCTAGAGTAAACGAGATACATGGAAGGAAGGAAGATTATGGATAAAATCATTCTTTACCATGAAGTCATACACCCCCTTAAAACCTGTAGAAGGAAAGGTATGCTTCTCAAACTTGATATTTCAAAGTATTTTAATCAAATAAGTTGGAAATATATCAGAAAAATCCTAAGAGCGTTTTGATTTAATGATCCGGGGTTTCGTGGATTATGAGATCAAACTCATCGAAATTTTTTTATATCCTCATTAATGGATCCCCTATTGCTCCCTTCTCGCCCTTAAGAGGTATCCTAAAAGGATATCCTCTTTCCCCATTATTATTTGTCATTATGGTCGAAGGCCTCAACAAATCTATTAAGGGAGTCATCAAAGAAGGATCTCTTCATGGGATTCTTATCCATGGTATCGACCACCCAATCAATATTGCACAACCTATTTTTGGATCACATAATGAGGATGGGAGTCCCGACAGTCTAGGAAGACAGATCAATTAAAACCATCCAGGAGGATTTTCGTGCGACCTTTGGAACTTCCATTAATCCAGGAAAATCCCAAATTTTCTTTTTCAACACTCCACAAATGATCTAGTTGGATATTACTAGAATTTTGGGCTTCAAGAGGATCTCCTTGTTGAAATACTAAGAGGGGGGTGAATTAGTATTTGTACTATTTAAAACTTTAATCAAAATCAAGTTGTTGATCACCAATCATAGCATATCGTCCACGTGTATCAAAATAACAAGTTGCACAGTACACAATATTTTTTTACATGGAAACCCAAGTCCTGGGGGTAAAACCACAAAATCCTTTTTAAAAATTGTTTTCCAAAAATAACTGGAAGGAGGAAACAACCCCCTTATTACAAAGACTTCAATTTTCCATCTGCAACTAAAAGGAGGCTACAACCCCCTGATTTACAGGCTATGACCTGAAGAAAGCTTCAACTCCATAGTTTTCTTGCTACAACCAAAAGGAGGCTACAAACTCCTTCCCTTGCCCTGTCCTGCCACCTAGATAAGAAAAGACAGTCGAACATGTGGACCTACCACACACCAATCTCTGAACTTCCTGTTTTTGATAACTTATGTTCTTTGTTCACTGCCAAGACATCCATGTATATATATATATATATATATATATATATATATATATATCACTGGCATACACTGCTNTTGAAGTAGCTATGTTCTTCTGTTGTTGAACATCATCATAGGTTATGCATTAAAAATATCATCTTATATGTATCATGGAGTTTATAATTATGCAATGTATCATACAAGCATCACAATGTAGCATCTTCTCACTTGTACTTACTGATAATTGTACATGATCTACTATAAACTCTTTTATGTTCCACTGTTCATCATTATACACTCTTTTACGTTCCACTATTCATCACTGTACACTCTTTTACATTCCATTGTATACTACTGTACACTCTTTACACCCCACTGTACACTACACTACTATATATTCACATTATTCACTCCACTGTTCACTTCACTATACAATCACTAAAATGTTGCATTGTTGCTCATACACACCTCATACTATTCACTACTGTACCCTACTGTTGTACTATACTTCATTGCACATGTACACTGTACATACCATTTCCTGTATACATCATACTTGTACATACTAGTGTATCATATACTATTCATGCATACACTTGTTCACTTATGTCTATGTACATATATGATTCATACTCACATTGTATGCACTTCACAATTTCAACACTATTACTTGCACATACACTTAGTAAAGCATATTCACTCACATGCAAATATTACATACCTTGCTAATGGAATGTTCAGAGATGACACCAAATAATTTTATGTAAAAGGATTACTGTTGATGGAAGTAGTGGACCAAACCTTAAACAACAAAAAACTTCACCATAACTCTCCAAGAAAATTCGAGTTTGCACTAGTCTGTGTAATCAAAGAAGTGATTGTTCAAAACTATCCTTAATTTCAGATCCTGTTGTTGTATGCTCCTCAAACCATACCCATGACACTACCTTAGTCACATACGTTGCAGATTCGTTGACGATTCAAAAAGGTGACAAGTGTTGGAGTATATATATACTTTTTGGGCATGAGAAGGAGTATACTAGAGCCGACTTTATGTTTAGAAAAATTTTAATAATTTAATGGGGGGCGACTTGTTAAGGAATACCACCATAAAAATTTGTTTTATTTATTAATCATTTCAATATTTAACCATGTTTTAATGTAGGGCCGACTTCTAGGAGGGTACCATTAAAGACTTGTTTTAATAGTTAATATTTAAAAGGATTCGACTTATAGGTGTAGGATAAAGGGGTTAGGGTTTAATTCATAAATTTTAACATGTTTAAACATTAAAACCTAATTAATATTTTAATTATATTTTAGTTTTTTGTTATTAATTTAGAAATTGTTTTAAACAATTTAGATTAATTATAAGGGTTAAAATCATTTATTAAATTATCGAAGGATGTTTTAACATTTTGACTTAGTGTGGAGACAAGGGTTTAATAGACTTTGGGGTCATCATGAGAGATAAGGATTTTTAGCGTAATTTATTAGGTTATTAGAGTCACCAAAGGTGAAGATACATAACCATCAAGGGTGGGGGTGCCCAGGATTCTCCTAGGGTACCATGACCTCTATAAAACGCAAATGACCACTGAAAGGGTCATTTGGACTCTTGCAACTTCTTCAACCCACCAAGAACACATTCTAGGGTAATACGGCATGGTTGTTGTACTAGGAAACCCTAAGATATGATTGGGGAACCATAAGACAACTCAGGGGTACATAAACACTCTACAGGGTGTACATGGATTTTGGCAACCCCCCTAGGGCTCCAAGGGCTCTAGACTTGGGCTTGGACAAGGTCAAAAGGTATCCTTTGACATTGACCAACTTCTAAGCCTCTGGGGCTCCTCAAGGGGCACCAAGACACAATGATACACACTTGTTGTCATCAATGAAAATTTAGTCAACACTTGTTTCCTTCCAAATACTTGGGCATCCCTCTTTCAGACAATTTCCTCCGTAGATGCACCTAGGAAGACCTCCTAAACTTGCTTAATCAATAAGTCTCTTCTTGGACCTTCTTAACCTTGAATTTGGCAAGGCGTTTAGTCCTCCTAAAGGTGGTGCTCTAGGCCATTCATATTTACATCTTTTTTTCCCTCGAATCTCCCAAAGCAATCCTCAAAAAGGTCATATCTATTCAAAGGAAATTCCTCTAATAGGGTACCAACAAGGGGAATAAATGGGTCCTTATGAAATTAATAGAATTATGTAATCCTAAGCTAGCTGGAGGACTAGGCCTAAGAGATCCTCAAACGGTCAATGAGGTCCTTAAGGACAATATTTGGTGGAGGTGGTTACAAAACCCAAATGAGTTATGGGCCAACCTATGGAGGCAAAAATACGTGGCAAAAGCTAGTGAGGAGAAATTTATATGGTTGAATGAGAAGCAATTTGGTTAAACAATCTGGAATGCCACATGGAGTAACATAAATCTTATTCAAGATCATGCCTTTTGGGAGGTTAGAAATAGTTTAATGGTATACTTTTGGAATGACTCATGGTATAAAATCCCTCCCTTAATGGAGAACCAACATCTAGCAAAACTACAATGCTTCACCTTGCAATCTAGCTTGGACAAGGTGGTTGACTATTGGACTGATAATTCCTTGATTAAGGGATGGAGGGACTAGAAAATCACTTAGTTGAAGCTTAATATTCCACAACAAGTCAATATATAACAATGGAACAATCAATTAAACAAAATAAGATCATGAAAAAGGAAGAGCCATATATTCTGTGATGGGGACACTCGCCCAAGGGTACCTTTACCATCAAGGAGGCTTACTCCATCCATGAAAAAATCGATCTTGCACCTGTGAGAAAATATTGAAAAAACATATGGAATCTCAAATTATGGCCCAAAGTTAGCATCTTCCTATGGAAATTAATGCATAATTGCATTCTTACTTGGGATAATTTGCAGCGGCATAACTTTGTTGGCTCACCTATTTCCCTTTCTGCAAAAACTAGGATGAAACTATGGAACATTTTCTCTTTTTTTTAACAAGAACGATTGAGGGGTATTTATATTAAAAAGAAAGGCTGAAAGTTACAAATGTAGGATCATGGATTGAATCCAGAGGGATTCAAATACCATAACATCTTGTTCTCCGATTACAAAGTGTGCCTTGTCTCGAAAGAGTCCAAGTCTGAAATGATTATATGTTCTTACAAATTTCCCAAGGATGAGAATACAAAAACTAAACATATCAGAAATTTATTTCTAGTTGTCCTAAATTCTGAATGTAACAATGGATTTGATTTCTTCTGAATATGAATAACATATAAGCTCTTGAATCAAAGGACCCAAAAACGTTCTAGATTGTCCCCATTGCAAATTATGAAGCCAAAGTCTAGATGCACCCCTTTGTTCGCCATTTGATCTGCAAATTGATTATTTGTTCGAAGTATGTGGAGAAAATTTATAGCATTAAATTCACTAACAAGACTATTGAAAATATGATGCATCTTTGTAGAAGGGATTTTGTACTTCTTGACTAGATTTCAAGTCTCTCTAATGACTAGTAGCGAGTCTCCAAAAACTACTAAGTCTTTGATTCCAAGAGTGTTATCCATTTCCAACCCTTTGAATAAAGTGAGCCATTCCGTATAGTTGTTGGAAAATTTCCCTATTTCCCAAGCGTAATATTTTTGTATGTTCCCCCCAGGGTAAAAAATTACCCCTCCCGCACCTCCCAACCCAGGATTTCCTTTAGAGGCACCATCGAAGAACAGAGAGTGACAATCCAGTTTTGTCCACCAATTGCTGAAGTTTTCAAGGTTCTTTTGAATCTGCCATCTTAGAGAGTTATGTTTTTTAACATACGTACCTCCCAGATTTGTCTTAAGAGGGAAAAGGAGATCACAAATCTAGATTCTTTCTTTTGGAGTTAAAGGCTCAAGATGTAAGTGCCTTACACCTTTGGGGAGAATAGCTTCTGTCCATAAATATTTTACTAAAGAGGAGACTCTGGTAGGACAGAGGGTCACGTTTTCGAAAATTCCTTTGTTTCTAGCAATCCAAATTTTCCAACAAATAAACTTAGGGAGAGCAACCCATGCTCTAGAGAAATCCAGTTTCTTGTTTAAAGAACCATGGTAATAATATTTCCAGTAGATGAAAAAGTATTTCCAATTCATAGGCATAGTAAGATTGAATTGAAACTTTTAAATGATTGTGCACCATACCTCATTAGAAAATGGACATTCCATAAAAGGATGTTCCAACGTTTCTTTCGAGCTTTTGCAGAGAGTGCAGCGAGATGATCCTTCTATTCCCCTTTTTTTTTAATTTTCTACTATCATAATTTTATGGTGTGCTAAAATCCAACATAAGTAGTTGATTTTAGGAAGTCCTTCCTTGCTCTAGACGCTTTCCATATGGATTATTTCCTGTTGTTCTTATGGATTATGTTATATATGGCTTTCACCGAATAAATTCTAGAATTTTCCCAGCATCTGGTGTCTAAAAGATTGAGGTGGATCGGAGAAGAGCCTTGGAGAATCGATTGCAGCATAGTATATTCAATGTTTATGCTTTTTGGGATCTCAAGAATTTTCCATCCTGCCCATATTCCACTATTGTGCCAGAACGAGATATCATGGACCGTGAAGATGTTGTGGGCATCCATCCAGATCTTTAGGTTCACAAAGATGTCTATGTGGCAGGCCGGAGAAGAGTGTCTGAAGTTATCCTCCCAAATATGGATTTGTTTTCAATTTCCTAGTGACCAGCTCAAACTGTTATGGATGATGAAGGTTGCATCTTGGCATAGTCTCCAGATTGGGGAGCCGTTTTGGACTGAGGGGATGTGGTCAAGCATCTTTCCCTATTTCCTTTCAAATTTTTTTTTCTTAATACGTCCTTACACCAAGATTTGTTCCCTGAAACAATTTGCCAAACAATTTTAGCTCCCAGGGCAAGATTCATCGCTCCTAGATCTTTAATTCTAGCTCCTCCATAGTATTTTGGTCTACACACTCGATCTCAATTTATTAGGTGGAATTTCTTTGTGCCACTGGGTTTCCCACCTTGCCAAAGGAAGTGTTTGATCTCTTTTACAATGTCCTGGATTACAAATTTTGGAGCTAATGAATTCGAGCAAGTGTATATTGGGTATGCTACCAGAATAGCGTTGATAAGTATTAGCTTCCCAGTGGAGTTGAGCCAATTTGATCCCATTGATAGAAATTTTTGTTTTGTTTTTTTACCAGTCCTTTCCAATCTAACGTTTTATTTTTTCCTTTGTGGATAGGGACTCTGATATAATTGAATGAATTCCAGTTTGTATTGCCTTCATATCCCAGGGTCCTTGCTATCTTGATCATGGTTCTTTCAGGACAGTTCTAGCAATGTATTTTGGTTTTTATAGCATTTATTTTTCCATCTGAAGCTTTGAGGAAGGTGGAGATGAAACCTCTAGACCTTTCAGCGATTATGACCAAGGCCCCTCCTAGAATAGCATTTTTTACTCCTCTGGCAATTTTTAAACCTTTGAGTTCTCCACTATTTTGCAGGGATTGCAACTTCTTGCTTAAATACTCGGCTACAATTAGATATAAAAAAGGGGGTAATGGGAAGAAGCCAGCAGGTATAACATTGACAAGAAGTGTGATCCAAGGGTTGCTGATGCAGGCTTTGATCCATCTTGTAAACGGTTTTCAAAATCCCATTCTAACCATAATCTCGAACAGAAATAAATGATTTACCCTATTGAAAGTGTTTTCCATATCCATCGTAATAGCCATACCTTGTTGTTTGTGTTCCGGGTTGGAGTGGATAGCTTCTTGGATGATGATTATATTATCCATGATTTGTCTTCCAGTGATGAAACCTCCCTGAGAGTCTGAGATGATTTTGGCCATGACCTTTTTCATTCTAGTTGCAAGAATTTTGGTGAGTGTTTTGTAATAGGTGTTACATAAGGAGATGGGGCAGAATATTTCAATCAAAAGAGACTTTTTTTCTTTAGGGATCAAATCCAAGAATGTAGAGTTTGTAGCTCCACCGATTTTGTCTTTTTTCCTAGTCCAGTTTAGCATTTTCCTTAAATATTCTTTGATGATGTCCCAGGCAGCTTGATAGAAGTTGATCGTAAATCCATCTAGCCCTGGGGACTTGTCAGGATGTAGAGCCCAAATTGCTTCTATGATCTCATGTTCTAAAATTGGTTTTTCCAATTCCTCGTTCTCTTTTCCAGAGATGTTGGAGTGAAGTCCCGAAAGCATATTAGCTTGGGAGATAGGGTCTGTCTCTTTGTTGTCTAAAAATAATTGGTTGAAGTGTTGCTGAGCCAATTTCTGGATATCATCCTGCCCCATGATATTTTGATTGTTGTTATCTTTCAATTCTTTGATTTAATTGATGCTCATTCTAATTTTTGTTTGTTTGTGGAAGTAATCAGTGTTGTTATCTCCCCCTTTTAGCCAAAGTTGGCGAGATTTTATTCTCAAAGTCTCTTCCTCTTGTCTGACTGCTTTTAAAATTTCCAAGTTTAGAGCTTTTTACTGAGCAATTGTTTCATGGGTAACCTCTTCTAGTTCCATTTTTGAGTGAAGGGATTCCAATTCGACTTGGAGAAATTTTTTTGTAATGGCAAGTTCAGAATAGGAGGAGGTGGCCCAATTTTTCAAAGTAGAGCAGACAACCCAGAGTTTTGACTCCCAGATAAAGCTAGAGGAGCCAAGGAAGGTAGAGTTGTAGGTTGTTTGAATTAAGTCTAGAGTCTTGGTATTGTTCAACCAAAAGGAGTTGAATCTGAAGGGGATAGGGCCAAGGTTGGTAGGAGGGGAAATGGATAGGGATATGGGTTTTTTATCAGAGGTAGCTGAAGAGATAATGTAATAAGAAGGTATTAAATATTTTTGAAGGAAGGTTGTACTCACTAGAAACCGATCTAGTCTTGCAGCGATGTGGCCTAGTCCCGTCCGCTTGTTATTCCAAGTGTATTTCCCATTTTTGGGCGTAGGGTCCAGAAGGTCTAGATCTGTCATCAGATCTTCGAGTTTTTCACCAAAAGGGTCCCATTATGATTGATCCTCCTCTTCTTTCCATACTCCCTTTCATTGTATTGAAATCCCTTGCTATGATAATGTCATTTCCTTGCAGATCCATATTTAATGAGAGTAAGGAATCCTAGAAATCCAGCTTATCTTTGTAATGGGTAGGCCCATATACATTACAAATAAATATAGAGTATTGATTGCTTTTGTTTTGTATTTATACTAAAATACAATGAGTGTTTTCTTTTGCTGATATGATATTGTATTTATCTGATCTGCAGAAAGTTACAATTCTACCTGAAGCACCTTTGGAGCTAATGGCCTTTCCAAAACTGTTTTTCCAAAAGAGAGATGACTAGTTCATAAACTTTTCTTCTAGTATCTTAGTCTCTTGAACAAGTATAATGTCTGGTTTCTGAGAATTTAATATGTTTTTCAAGGCTTCCACCTTGATTGATCCTCCCAACCCTCTGCAATTCCAAGAGACTACTTTCATTATTTCTTGGATGTGTGAAATCCTGCTCAAGATCGGAAGTCTTTGGTTCCATAGGATTTGACATTCTGTAGAAGTGTTGTATCCTATATGCTTAGCTTCCTTCCTAGTTCCAATTCTCTCTCTGTCTCTTAATCTCTTTGTTTTCTTTGGGATTTTCTTCCTCACGTGGTTAGGGATGGTCCTAGATCTATTGTTTCTTAGGTTTCTTGAGATGACGATTGACCTGAATATGTAGAATTTGGATTGATTCTGCTATGCTTTACCATTTCTTGCCAAGTTCCCCAAGGGAGGGAGATCCTTCAGGTGCTTTTTCATTGTTCTCTTCATATGTTGCTACCATATCTGCCCAGGTTCCTCCAAGGGAGGCTGGTCCATTAGGTGATTTCCCATTGATATCTTCAACAACTACTAGAGAGAGTGAAGCATGGGATTGTGTCTTGCTAGCTTCTATTATGTCTTCCTTAGTCTGATTTTCCAGATTTGGGATTTCTCCTTCTTAGGTTTGGAGAGAGTCAAATTGGTTGTTGGTAAATGTTCCCTTGTTCTTTGTGGGTTGCTCCTAAATTTTTTCTTGCCATTTTATGGAATTGTTAGCAGAGGTAGGGTTTGATTTTTTCCCTCTCTTGATTTGTTCCCATACCTCTTCACGATTTTTCTCAGCTTCTTCCTGGGTATATTTAGGGAAGTTATTTACGAAGTGTTTGTATTCTTGGAATTTCCTACATTTAAAGAAAAGTTGTTCATAATCTACCTTCTGATAGAATTCCCATGCATCCATGAAATTAACTCCTTCCAATAGTCCTTTATCTAGATCTAATTCCATGCAGATCCTAGCACAGGAGAATAGAGGGAATTTTGGTTCGGCTTTGTTGATGAATCTTCCTAGAGAATTGCCAATGGTCTGGAGTGCTTCGTCATTCCAGCAGTGGATAGGTAAATGAGGAAGACGGACCCAGACTGACACTATTGATGAGGCATTTTTTTTTTGGATTGAAGGAGAGATTCCAATGATTGAGGTATAGACCTCTAGGTCACATGAAGTAAGGTCCCCTTCATAATATGAGGTATTTATCTTCCTTGTTTTCGAATAAGAAGGTGTATAATCCTTTGCTACAGAAATAATGTTGCAAACCCCTGTTATGAAAGGCATCCAGTTTTTAGAGATCCATATCTCCATGGATTTTGGCGAAGGCCAGACCCCCGAGAATTTACCGATGAGACCTTGATCGCTCAATGCAAGAGCTTTCATTCGTGAAGATGCTGACGTGATTTGGACTTTGGGCACAGCTGCTCATTTAACAAAAGAGGAGACTAGAGGTAACGCAGTAGGGAGAGCCGAAGTGGAAGAAACTAAGGCCTGGAAAGTAATATCCAGGCTGCAATGAGGCTCCTCTGGTGGAGGATCTGAAGTAGGAGAGACCATGTAGCCAATTGATCGGATTGTCCTCAAATCAATCTCCATTATCTTCAAAACGTCGAGTGTGAGCTACATACAGCACTAGTGCAGGAAAAGGATGGGCTACGTGAGAGCTGCATGCAAGGATCATTGCAAAGGTATACATGATTGGCTTCAGCTCCTAATTATAGTAGAGGAGCATGCAGGGATCGGGTTCAGATCGTTGCAGAGGATGAATGCACGATCTCTAAACCATTCCTTTATGGAACATTTTTCTCAACCACTATGATTTCATATCATTAATTTGAGACCATCTTGGTTAAATCATGAGAACCGTGAACATAAATAGATCTAGCATAGCCAAATCAATCACTTGTTGGAGAGTCGTTGCGTTCAAAAACCAAGTTCTGAACATGATATGGAAACTACTTCTAGGTTCTATGCTCAAGAACACATGGAAAGAAAGAAACAAGATAATTTTTCTATCACAACAGTTATATTGTTCCCATTTTTGGAAACTATTAAAACTTATGTCATAGAATCTCTCAACATAAAATCCTGGTCTTAGGAGGAGCTCTCGAGTGAAGATGCAAAATGGAAAATTCTTTTGAACTGGGGAATACTCCCATCATGCCTCTCTAATTCCCCTTCCTCACATCATACTTGCCCACCCTACATCCCTTCGGTATGTCCATACCACCTCAGGGATTTGTGAAAATGAACTTCAATGGTGCCTCTAAAGGCAACCACAGTCCAACTAGCTATGGGGTCGTATTCAGAAATGACCAAGGTGAAATCATCGATATTCTAGATGGCATAATTGGTTCAGACACCAACAATGTGGCAAGGTTATGGGAACTTATACATGGCCTCTAGCATGCCATTCATTTGAACATCGCACTTCTTGTCACGGAAGGAGACTACCAAGTGGTTCACATACTAATAACCAAGTTACTCCAAGGATCATCAACGAAAAAATGTTGCCTAGGTGGTTCCTTCTAATTTTATTGGAAACACTCTCACAAATCCTCATTTACCAGTTGGCTCTCGTTCCCTCTCATGTCAAAAGAGATACCAACAAAGTAGCCAACAAGTTTTCCAACAAAGGAGTTGAATGTGGCAATATGGAGCTCAATTGTTCTCCCACGCAAGGATGGCAGGATCCCATCTAGAAATCATGCATATAAATTGCAACCTTGAACTATGCACGCCCATTTGAAAATCTTGTAGTGACCTAATGAAATCATACAAAAAGGATGATGGGATTATAGATGTTTCATGCAACCACAGGCGAATTACCTCAGCCATGAGGATATCTGGTGTCACCACCTTTAACCATTATATGACATTGACCCCTCACATTATTTTTTGGGAGGGTGGAGATTTCCCAATCTGGAAACCCATGAGCAAAAAAATTAGTAAGAATATTTTTTGTATGAGAGAGAGAATGCATTTAACGGAAACAATTGATTACAGGACAATTCGCATGATCTGCACTCATCAGACCATTAATTATCGATTAAGGTTGTATATTACGGTCAATATTGCAATATTGAAGTATTCATTAATCATCATTTTTATTATAGAGAGGGGTGGTCGAGGATTTTATTTACTTGGACATGATAGTAGTAGAATCTCACCCCTTTGCTCGTCTTTCACTCCTTTTCTCGTCATTTGTTTCTCCCCTGTTCATTGTATTCCTAGCTTTTGGTCCCTTTCAAGGGAACATGAAAGAGATAACCCTAGTCACAAAGCATCCAGCCGACCGTATGTAAACAGGGAACATATGAGGGCCACCCAAGCTTCCTAGATGTACAAGGTCACTATTCCACAAGGAATTCATGAGGAAATTGATCGTAAAGAAGAAGCTTTGTGGAAAGAATTGAACAAATCCAAACCCATTGATGACTTTGTTGTTCTGGAAGCATGGATTCAATATCCTGGCTCCACCCAAACCAAACACTCCTTGTATGATAAATTGATTTTTCTATATTGGATCATGAAAGGTCTTCTCAACCGTGTTCTTTTCTTCTAGAAATAGAGGAAAAGGAGCAGGGATATGACATACATGTTGAATTTTGGAAGGAGATATTCCAACTCACCCTTTATATGCATACTAAGATCGAAGATATGGACCAAAATATGGGGATCCCTTTCTTTCTGAAGCTATATGTTGAGGGAGACTGGTTCGACTCTACCTCTTAGACTTCTCACGATATAGTGATTGGGAAGCAGGTTCCATAATCTATAGACTATCTTAGTTAAGCTAGTTCAAGTTCAGTTTTTTTATTACTTAGTTGGTTTATTCCTTTGGTATTATAGCTATGATTCATGGAAACTTGGTTTGACCCTATTTTCTCCTTTCTAGAGAGGGGTCTCTTAGGTTACTGCCAATACTTACAGTTATGAGTATAATTATGTTAGTTCCAAAGACAAGTGTGCCTCTTAGGTCATGTCTCCATGTTTTCTCCTTTAGGGGAGGGAATTTTTTGGCAAAACAGTTAATTCTGTGATCTATGTACTCTGCACTTTATTATAATATATATATTACTTACTTACAAAAAAAACATCTACTATTATTTTATCAGCATTGTCATTCTCTACAAGAACATCAACTAATGCAAAGATATCTATAGGCCCTAATCCCAACTTCCCATGTATATCTGGGTCAACAAAAGATTATATTGCATTCATATTTTTGTCTCCATCCACACTATCACCTGCATTTATTCCATACTTACTTAAATTTGGAGCATTTTGATGCTCTTTTTGTTCAATTTTTTAACATTAAGCTAGCATTATTAGGATCTTTAACTGAGAGATTAACAAGCACATCAATCAAACACAAGAAACAATGAACACAATGTTTTTCCTTGGGGAAACCATAAATGGAGAAAACCCCACAACTTCCTCAGAGATAGAATCAGCACCAAATAGCAAAGGCCCAAAAACAGTAAGATGAACTCTAGACATCAATAACCTCTTTCTTCCTAGCCCCAGTGTCTTCTTCTTCCTCAGCTATGCGCTACAACTGAGTGTGAGTGAGTGTGTGATAGATAGAGATGCTAGCTCTCTATTTATATTAATTCCCGACTAAACCATACTTGGTCCGACTTCACTAGGTGAGTCTAACAACCCTAGTTCCCTGGAACTGCGAGGACTTTAACCCTTGAACAATAGGAGGGTTACCCACAATGACTTGACATGACTTATTTACATTATAGATCTTCCCGATCGAAACATCGGGGCATGACATGACTCAATTACATTACAGACACATCCTGGAACAAACATCGAGGTACAAGACATAAGATATATAAGTGAATACATTCTGAAGTTACAAATACATCAACACTCCCTCTTAACTAGGAAGGTATTCTTTTGACACAATTTTCAGCACTGGTCTTCTTCTCTATATTGACTGGATCATCTCGTCATATTTATCTTCAAGTTGTCTTCATCTTAAAGTCTTATTTGTCTTCAAGTATTCTTCATCTTCAAGTCTTCTTCGTCTTCTTCATCTTCAAGTCATCTTCTAAGTCATCTTCTTCTTCAAGTCTTCTTTATTACGAGATCTGGATCATCACGACATCTGGATCATCACTGTTGGATCATCATCAAATCTAGATCATCATCACATCTAGATCATCACTTGATCTGGATCATCATTAATTTTGGATCATCATCATCAATGCTATCTCAGAATGGTGCTATCTCTCGATTCTTCTCGTCACGGGAAGTTCTACAGAGCTAGCCCTTTTTCATGAAGGTTGTAGGCCTAGCCTCCATGTTGGTCTTCTTCAGCACTGATATCTAACACTAAGTCAGAATGACCCGCCCAGCTCTTACATCTTACCTCATCTTGTTAGAAAGGCACGCCCAGCACTCACATATGACCTCGTCTTGTCAGAAATTCCCAGCACTCACATCTGACCATGTGTAAACATATCGTGCCAGAATGGCTCAGCACTTATATCTAACCATGTGTGAACACACTGCATCGGAAGGGCTCTGCACTTACATCCGACCATGTTCAAAAACACCGCATCAGAAAGGCTCAACACTTATATTTGACCATGTTCGAAAACACCGCATCGAAAGGGCTTTGCACTTACATTCGACCATGTTCGAAAACACTGCATCGAAAGGGCTCTCAATCCCAGACTGAGAATTCCTGGTAATTGACCATGTGCCTCCATTCTCCCAGAGAATGGCATCAACCCTTATATCTGATCAAGTGGGAACACATCCCTCAATCACATCAGAATGGCCATGTGCTCACATCTGATCATGTAAGACTACATCCCACAGTCATATCAGAACGACCCTCAATCCCAGACTGAGTATTCCTGGTAACTGACCAGGTGCCTCCATTCTCCTAGAGAATGGCAACTCAGCACCAAACTGAGTATTCTTGGTAACTAACCAGGTGCCTCCATTCCAAGAATGGCATTCAACGCTTATATCTGATCATGTAGGAACCAATCCTATAGTCACATCAGAATGGCTTAGCACTCACATTTGACATGGAAGGAACCAATCCTCTCACCATGACAAAATGGCTCAGCCCTTACATCTAACCATGGAAGGAACCTAATCCTCTCACCATGTCAGAATGGCTCTAGGTCTCATCATTTCCCTTTGGAGGGAACCTCGATTCGGAGAACACCAAGTTTCTCCCTGAAGTACTCAAACTTCACTCTAGCCAATGGATTCATCAATGCATCAGCTATCTGTTCGTCTATCGCAACATACTGGAGCTTCATTGCTCCTCTCTGCACCATATCCCTGATATAGTGATACTTGATCTCAATATGCTTCGAATTGTCATGGAACACTGGATTCTCTGAAAACTTCACAAAACTTAGGTTGTCGCAATATATATAAGTAGCATCCATCTGGAGATCAAATAAATCAGACAATATCTTCCTCAACCATGCTGCCTCACAACTAGCTGAACAAGCTGCAACATACTATGCTTCAGCTGTACTTAGTGCCACATAGGATTGCTTCCTGATAAACCAAGAGATCACACCTGATCCCATACTAAAGAAACATCCTGAAGTTCTCTACCTATCGATGGCACTACCTGCCCAATCTGAATCAACATAACCCTCTAGGTTAATCTTCTGATTTTCCTCATACTTGAGCCCATAGTCAATTGTACCCTTCAGGTACCTCAGAATATGCTTTGCAGCAATCAAGTGAACATGTCTCGAATCTGTCAAGAACTAGCTCAAGGTGTTCACAGCAAAGCAAATATCTGGTCTCGTGTTCTTCAGGTACATCAAGGACCCAATCATCTGATGATACATTGTAGCATCAACCGCTTCTGATGGAGCATCACTCAATAGCTTCAAGTTCGATGCCATATGTGTGGTTATGGCCTTGCAGTCAATCATTTCGAATCTCTTCAGAATCTCTACCGCATACTTCCCTTGTCCAAGGAATATTCCATCCGCATTCTGCCACACCTCCATGCCTAAGAAATATTGCATCATACCCAAGTCTTTCATTTCAAACTCGGCAACAAGTTTCCTCTTCGTATCAGCAATCAACCCATCCATACCTGTTACGAACAGATCATCCACATACAATAGGAGTATCACTGGATTGCCATATTCAACCTTGTAGTAAAGAATGGAATCTTCCTTACTCTTGGTAAAGCCCAAACTGGATAGGAAACCATCAATTATATCGTACCATTTCCTGTGTGCCTGTTTCAAACCATACAGGGCTTTCTTCAATCTACACACATGAGACTCCCTATCATGTTTCTCAAAACCGAGTGGCTACTCCACATACACTTCCTCTTCTACTACACCATTCAAGAAAGCAGTCTTGACATCCATTTAGTGTATCTTCCATTTCATCACTATAGCTAGAGCAAGTACTAATCTGATGGAAGTGTATCTAGCTGTAGGTGCAAAGGTTTCTTCATAATCTATTCCTTCTTTCTAGGAGAAACCACGAGCAACAAATCTTGCTTTATATTTTTCTATGCTATCGTCTGCAGCATGCTTGATCTTGTAGATCCATTTGGAAGTTACAATGGACTTCCCTTCTGGTCTTGGGACAACATCCAAACATCATTCTTCATGATCAATTGATACTCTTTGATCATAGCATCCTTCCATTCTTTCCGTTCTGTCGCTTCTTCATAGTTGGAAGGTTCTTTATCAATAATGTCACATAGCAAGGCTACATAACTAGAACATGACCTAGTTCTCTTTCTTCCTCTCGGTGTTTCTTCTGAAGCTCCATATCTTTCTGCACCTTGGGTAATTTCACGTACCCAAGCAGGTTTCCTCTTATGACGATTCTTCTCCAGAGGTGGATCTACAGGTTCTTAAGGTTCTTCAAATTCTCGATCTTCTTCTCCAATTTCTTCGTTCATGGTTGTGTCATGAATTCTGGGTGCTCTTGTTTCTTCAGGTTCTTCATCTGGTCTCTTCCTGGATTTGATGTAGGCTGAATCTTCGTCAAATGTTACATCTCTACTAATTTCAATCTTCTTGAATCCTAGGAAGTATATTCTGTAATCCTTCGAGCTTTCAGAGTATCCCACAAATATACCCTTCTTTCCTGAAGGATCTAACTTCGTCCTCTTTTCTTTCAGGACAGTCGAATATTTTGAGATGGCTGACTTCTGGTTTCTTGCCAGAGAAGACTTCTTCAGGAGTCTTGTTCTTGAGTACTCTGTGTAGAGTATGGTTCTGCACATACATCGTTGTTCTAGCGGCTTCTACCCATAGATGCATAGGAAGATATTGATCATGAAGCATAGCTCTTGCAGCTTCCATGATAGTTCTATTCTTCCTTTCTGCAATCCCATTATGTTGTGGATTATATGGAGTGGATAACTCCCTCTTAATCCCCGAGTCTTTGCATAACTCTTTGAATTCATTCGATGTGAATTCTCCACCATTATCTGATCGAAAGGTCTTGATCTTATTTTCAGTGTGGTTCTCGATCAAGGCTTTGAATTCCTTGAACTTGATGAATACTTCAGGATTTGTTCTTCATGAAGTAAATCCATGTCTTCCTAGAAAATTCATCAATGAAAGAAACATAGTATACATACCCGCTTAGTGAACTGGATGACATTGGACTACATACATCGAAGTGGATTATTTCCAAGATTCCTTTTGCCTTGCTTTCGCTAATTGGAAATGTCTTCTTTGTGTTCTTCCCTTTCACACATCCTTTGCATACACCTTCATGTTTTGTTTGCATTTGTGGGATACCTTCAATAGCTTTGCTTGCAAGTGGTAGTGCTCTATAATGCACATGTGCAAGCCTTCTATGCCAAATCTCATTTGGTTCTACTGAGTCATGAACCAAAGCTTGTTTTGGGTGGCCCTTCAATTTGTATAAGCCTCCTTCTTGTTCCCCAATCACTACTGCATCGTCAATAGTCTTTCCTTTTGGACACATGATGACTTGACCATCTATAAATGCAACCCTCATTCCTTTTGCATCTAATGCAGATATGGATAGGAGATTCTTCTTTAGTTCTGGTACAATCAATACTTCCTTCATTGGCATAGACTTTCCAAAGTCTAACTTATAGGAGGATTCCCCACTACCTTTTATTGGATACTGGTAGTCATCTCCAATTTTCACCTTGTGAGGTGATTCATGTTTAGATAATTTCACAAAGGATTCCTTGAATCCTGTCATGTGCTTGGAAGCACCACTGTCTATAAGCCAATCATTGTTACCATGTGTGATAGTTCCCGTGAGAGCGGAAATCAGAACATATTCTTCATCACTTGAAGATTCATCACTGACTTGTCTACTTCTCTTTGTGGAAGGTTCATCATCCTCTGCAGCATGAGCATGATGTCTTCTCTTGTTTCCCTTCTTCTTGTGAGAGCTACTTTTTTCTCTAGGACAATCTCTAGCAAAGTGTCCTCTTTCATCACATGTATAGAAAATGTACTTAGACATATCTCTAGGCTTTCTAGAGTTATTCCTTTGATGAGAATAATTACTTCTATGGTGGCTAGATCTGGATTTTTCAGATTGTACTGTGAGAGCTTGATCTTCACTTCCCATATTTTCTTCTCGAGCTGCTATCTGAGCTTCTTCTTGTGAGCATTCTTCCCAAAGTCTGTTGAACTTGATTAACTTCTTTCTGGCACAGATTCCTTGAGTAAAGGAGTCCCGTGATCTAGGGAGACCATTCAAGGTGGTCATTACAAACTCTCAATTTTCCACTTCTTCATCTACTGCTCCCAATTGTTCTTTGATCTGAGAAACCCTTGTAAAGTAAGACTGGATGGTTTCTGCATTCTGGATCTTTAAATTCTTCAACTGGTTCCTCAAGGTCATCTTCTAGTTTATGTTCTTTCCTTCAAACAATTTGGTTAGGGCATCAAACATAGCTTTAGGTTTCTTTAGGGAGGACACCTGTGGTATGAGGTGATCCTTGATTGAATCAGCAATAATCCTATTTTCCATAACCAACTTCTTCTTATGTAAGGCCTTAGCCTCATCTCCCTCTGGAACTGGAACCTCCTCACTGATATAGGAGTCCAACTCATTTTCTTCCAGGACCAGGGAGATCCTATACTTCCAGGCTCGGAAGTTATCAGCTCCCTCAAGATTTTCATCAAGCTTGGTATGATGAGACGTCTTAACTGAGAACCTCAAATGGAAATACAAAAGATTTATATCTTACCAGGTCAAGATGTCGGATCTGGAATTGGAGCTGAAATTCTGCAGTGCCGGTTCAGGAGTAGATTAGGGTTTTGCTTTTCTAGAGTTCTGTCCAACCAAATGCTTTGATATTGATCTCTAAACTTTGATTTTGAGGAGGAGATCAATCCAGGCCTGGGCTCATTAAAAAATTCCACTTCTATGGAAAGCCCTAATTTTCGGCAGCAGTGTCAGCTCCAAAATTGAAAAACCTCATAATTGGATTCTGCTTCAACAGAAAGATGCTCCCTAAGGAGGAGAGTTAATCCAACCTTCTTTTGCTGAAAATATATGGAGGAAGATCCACAAAGTAGGGAGCCCTAGTTCCCACAGCTACACAGTGTCTTCTTCTCAGGTTAGCTCTGATGCCATGTTCGATTTTTTAACATTAAGCTAGCATTATTAGGATCTTTAACTAAGAGAATAACAAGCCCAGTAATCAAACACAAGAAACAATGAACACAGTGTTTTTCCTCTGGGAAACCATAAATGGAGAAAACCCCGCAACTTCCTCAGAGATAGAATGCACCAAATAACAAAGCCCCAAAAATAGTAAGATGAACTCCCGACAACAGTAACCTCTTTCTTCCTAGCCCCAGTGTCTTCTTCTTCCTCAGCTATGCACTACAACTGAGTGTGAGTGAGTGTGTGATAAATAGAGAGGCTAGCTCTCTATTTATACTAATTCCCAACTTGACTAAACCCTACTAGGGTCGACTTCACTAGGTGAGTCTAACAACCCTAGTGCCCTAGAACTGCGGGGACTTTAACCCTTGAATAATAGGAGGGTTACCCACAATGACTTGACATGACTTGTTTACATTATAGATCCTTCCGATCGGAACATCGGGGCATGACATGACTCAATTATATTACAGACACATCCCAGAATAAACATTGGGGTACAAGACATAAGATATATAAGTGAATACATTCTGAAGTTACAAATACATCAACACTTTCTTATGAACCTCCCTCGCCACAGACCTTATCTTTAAAATATTCATATCAAATTTAGTATCATCCATGGGAAGTTTCCCCTTTGAGGTCGTAGTGGACAAGACCCTTTTTGTATTTTAGCTTCATTCATGTCAATATTCCTCTAATAAAACTCCATATAGACACTTTCTTTTTGCAATTCAACCTCATGTTTATGTACAATACCCTTCATCAACTTCAATTCTCAAACCCTGCACTCCTTTCCAGCAAATTCCTTGTCTACCCACTCTTTTTCCATGCTCAACTTCATCTTTCACGTCATCACCATCATCATCTTCTTCTTCTTCTTCTTTAAATTCTTTTCTTGTCAATGGCACATCACTAAACAAATACTTTAGTTATACACAAAAGAAGCAACAACCATACAAGACAATGAACCCGATAACCAAAAACCTCAAAAAGGTTCGAATACAACACACAACACTACCAACTTGACCTATGACAGACCCAAACCCCTCTCCCCACTTTGCATTTGTGTCTTACTAGGCTTACAAATCTACACATATTACTATTCCTCATAGGCCTAGATGTCCCATTCTCTATCTCTTTTGCAAGTAGCTTGGCACGTGTTATCCTCGTATTAGCTTTTGACATGGCATCTTCATCAACAAACTCAGCGAGAATCTGCGAAATGCCACATATTATGAGAATGTCATTCTCATCGATAGAAACTCTTTCAATACCCCCATTGGCACTTTCATATAACAAACAAATAGGGTCCACTCCAACACCCCAAGTAGTTGTATCTTTCATATTTTATAAAGTCAAGTGCTCTAGTTTATCCCAAATCCATTGCCCTATATCTCTAATTTTCTAATTTTCTACATCTGTATACACATTTTCTCCCAAACTCCCACTGCAACCTTCTTCCAAACCCTCACTAGACTTGTTTTCTAAAGTCTCACTAGATTTATTTTCCAAACCCTCAATCAAATTTTATTCCACAGAATTTTCATGGCCAATAATATTACTGTTATTTTTGGCACTAAGCTCAATTCTCTTACATTAATTTTCTTACTAAGTTTAGGTCGTAGTGAATTTCGCCTCTTGGGAGCTCCATTAATTCACTTGAACACTGCAATTACTAAATAATTTGTATGCTTATCTAAGCTTCTGGTTTACATAGACATTGATAAGCTTTGTAAAGGAACGGCAAGTAAGATGCATACATTGTGATAACTAAGGAATCTCCCTATATTTTTTCTATTCGCAATATTGGGATCATTACTACAACTTACAAATGTGAAATCTATAATCTTGTTCATATTTTACATGGCCTTCAAATTCAGGTGTCTAAAATTGATTCCCTCCCAAAAATATGAATAGATGAATATATGGTAGAAAAATATGTGTAGGAGAAAAATTTTGTTAGAGAGATGTAATTTTACATAACGAATTTTCCAAACATGAATGAAGAACTATAGAAAAGGATTACGAGGTGAACTATGGTGAAATCAGTCAACTTGATTCAAAAACATTTTGTGGATCCCAATTTATATTATTGTTCCCTCTTTCAATATTAGTGCAGTCCTTTGCATCGGTCAACTATATTTTTTTCACATTTTTGAGGTGGTATCAAATGTTGTTTCTAGAGAAGTTTGTCATTATATTGGATGGGCTTCGGATTTGTAGTTGGTTGTTCAAAGACTAGCCTTTATAATAGCTTCCATGTGAACAACTAGTTGTCCATATAGTTGAATTTGTTATAGTATTTAGAATCTGTTTTGCAATTGTTTGGGCATTTGACATGGACATTGGTGATTGAAATTGATCTGTTTCACAGAGTTCTACCTTTCCCTTTGAAACTCCCATGGATTTGGATATTGGTGTTTTCCTATTGCAATGTTATCAACATTTTCATTTATTCAGTTGTGATGTATTCACAGGATGCATTTTGCTTGAAGTTTGATTTGGTTGTCTTTCATGTTTCTTCTTCGTAGATTGAACTAGTCCTCACCTGTAGGTTATGTGGGCATAATAACACTACCAACAATGTTGGATACAGGTCAGTAATAGGTTCTCTTCAATATTGCATATTTTTTATTATTTGGCTCGCAATCCTATCTTTATCAACATTGATTGCCATATCTGCACCATGGATATTGTTAGGAAAAATTCTAGTATGTGTAGTGAATATTGTGACTTAGAATTATTCTCTTCTTAAGTATTTAATATAATAAGAAACAAACAATCAATAATATAAACTTTTATCGCACAATGCACATATATTTTCAAGAAAATTTCTTATGTTGAGTAATTTTTTTTTATGAATCCTATATATTGTTGATCATTAAGATTTCAGTTCTAAGCTTGAATGACTTTGAATGTTACTCATCCAAAGGGTTGGATTTCACAATTATTGGTATTAATACTAAAAGTGAATTCTAAACATGTTCTTACCACAAGAAACTTCCTCCTCCTTTCGAAAATATATTAACCTTCTAAGTCAATTGTGATCCTCCAATCAATTTTTATAATTAGATTGTCCATTCTGTAATCCTCTCATCCAACCCATCACATGTTGTAGTGTGCCTTTGATGGATCATTTGAAATCATTTAATAGATCAATTTGACTGGTTTTATGTCCCTTTTGGGGGGTTGACATTCAAAAAATTACCATTTATGAAGGAGATGGGAAGATTTATTCTTTGCCTCATATAATTGATACCATTTTTCCTTTTTCAAAGAAATTCTTTCTTCATAGCATTTGTCATAAAATTACCCTCGTGAATTTCACATTAAGACTTCGTTGCAAAATAATGTCATGATTCAACTTAGTCTGCACATATAACATCTAGTCTTCAACGTATGGAAACACTAGAATTTATTCCTCCCTCTAAGTTATCATGGAAGGTTCAAAAAATTTCAAATTCTCTCTATTGATAACATAATAGATATTTATTAATGATGGAAACTCTAGTTGAAAAACATTTTCTGCTAGTTTTTGCAATCTCAAATAGATGACACTTGATGGGTCGTATCTTATTTCCTAACACTTGGACCCAATCAACCATACCATATCTCCTATATGAAATTTACAAAAATATTGTGTGCATCATATTTCTCCTTGTAATTTTGCACTTCCACATAATGTCTTGCCATCAAGTTGGTTATGTGGATAAGGTTACTTCACCTCTAACTCTTTATGTTTGAATCAACACAATTCAATAAAAACAATATGTGCACAACGCCTTTTCACTTTACAATTTAATTTTAAGTTATACATAATATAAGCTGTCAATAAAAGACTTTAAGATAGTTTCACATGATGTTGTATTATCTATTGAATTGGATAGTTTTACTTCGATTTGTATATAAGTTATGTCATTTTAATACTTTCTATGTATTTTCAATATTTTTTTTAGTGATAGAAACTAAATGGATTATGTAATTTTAACATTATTTAGTAAATTTATTGTATTTTTCGAAGCATGGAAATTCAGATTATCTATATCAAAGTTCAAATTTTAGTAGCTCAAAGTTATATTCAACATTTATTAAATACAAACACACTAATAATTTATGGTTTGGAAACTATTTATGTCTAGAAATATATGCAAAATAAGAGTCCCACTTAACATGACATCTATCTTTTTAACATTAGTACAGCATGCCCATAACAAAGTCAAGTAGGTTTTTGCCTAGAACTCTCCATCTTAATTCAATAATTGTTACAGTGGTCTGCACCAAGCTACAAGAATAGGACAACCATATTATCATTGATGATTATAGTCATATATCTCGAGAATTGAGAAAGGGTTGACCATGTAGTCATTAATGAATAGTTTGTTCTAACAATCACAAGTGTTAGAGAATGTAGTTTAAGCAATCACACAAGCTCTTAAGCTTTGGGTAATAGTTTCCGATAATCCTTCTCATCAACCAAATCTTGTTAAAACCCACTACCATAGTCATCATCCTCTTAATTTTCATTCTCCATAAGAGATGTGTCTCTATAAAAAGGATCCTGCAAATTATTTGTGGGACTGAATTCTTTGTCAATAAATATATTATAATTTACCTATGCACCATACCTTCCCATCTCAAACTGTATTGAAACATTGGGCTTGTGACTGGAATTCTGATTGACACAACGTAAGCCATGGATATCTCTACTGGTATTCCAATTGATTTTGGTGCAACTGACATGTGATTGTTGTCATACAAAGTTTTTTCATGTATGATGTTATGGCTATGAATACTATTTTTTTCTTTATATTCCACATTCCCTCTCGATCGGTTTCCCTCATCCACATATTTAGATTTCCTATGGCCATAGTAATGTTGAAACAACCTCCTTGGATGATTCTTTAATTGGTCGTTCTCATTCTTTTGCATCCTTTTCAAACTCAAAAGGCCTATTCCTAGGTGCATCCTTTCCAGTGGCGCTAGAAAATCCTTCATCAGTTTTGAAATGGTTAATCAACTTGAAATAATTGTGGCGACAAACACATTTCAGTAAGCAAAGCATAAAGGAAATTAATCCTTGGTTGTGCTACATATAAAGTATAGAGTAGTCCAAATGAAATTTTTGTTGAAGTAATATTGGTAACAACGACCAATCTCTTAGAAGAGTAGTATGTCCCATTTCTTTTAGCAATATGCAAATTCAACGCCCTCTCTCAAAGTCAATACGTATCCCACCAGAATCTTCCTCGTATATCAAGTAGTATTTTGAGTCAAATAACATAATAAGCATATCTCCAAAGAAGATAATAACATTATAAACATAATAAGAACATAATAAGCACTGTACTATGCTTATTTAACAGACTATTCTTATTTTGGTACTCCATAGTATGCATATGTCCAAAAAAAGGGAACTTGATTTATTTATCTTTTATACAATGTAAGATGATAAACAATGACAACAATGATAATTTTTCCATCATCTCCATTTTATGCTTCATTGTACACGGGATGTAGTGGATATCTCGGCATGTTCATATTTGGATCTTTCCATTATGCACATACTAAGATGAAGTTATGGTTATTGTCAATGTTAAAATTATTTTTCCAAAAATTGAGTATAGTTTTCTTTGGCTTGTTCAAAGATACTTCCATGCTTCTTTCTTCAAATATTGTGTTCCATAATAGGAATCTGTACAAAAAAATAGACTAACTTAATTTCTCTCAAATATTTTTTTCCTCCCCCCACCCTCTTTTTTTAAAATAGCTTTCTTTTTTATTAAGAATATATGAACTTATGGTTTTATGTTCGATTCTAAGAGCTGAGCTCGATTTTTTGCTCCAAGATCCTTTTTTTTTTTGAGTTCTTGCCTGGTTCTTCCTGTAGTCAACCTCTTGGTTTGATTACAAGAGAGCAGAGGTTCTGGTTCTATCTAGTGTTCTAGCGCCTGCTCACCTAGCTTGGGTCTTCCTTCTGAGGGTTCAGCTTGCTTCTTTCTTGGAGCATCCTCTCTGGTTTGTTGGGATTTTGGAGTATTTCTTTTTGCAGGATTCTCCCAATTGTCTTCTACTATGGAGGAAGTTTCTGTTCTAGAAGCGTGAAGGTGTCTTTTGGATATGTGTTGGATTGAAGGAGTCTTAAATGAATACTACTCGCTCTGGGGTAGCTTTTGTGTCTTCAAGACTCTCTTGTCTGATATTTTGAGTTCTTGCAAGGATGCTTTGGTTTAGGGGCTCTTCTCTGAGTCTTTCAGTTGTTGGATAGTCCTCATGGACTCTCGAGGGGTCCCTCAGCTCCCTCTTCCTCCTGACCTGGAAGATTTCAAGAGGTTTATTGCTTCCTATGGTAAGAGGAAAGGGGGGGGGTCTCAAAAATTCATCAAGAAAGTTGATATATCATCGATTGATCTTCCCACTGAATGGATTTGTCACTCATCGCTAAATCTGGTTGAATGGGGGCTCATCGGCCAATTCACTGGCCTCTCACCTTCTCCAAAGGAAATTGATGGTTGGGTGCAGAGAAACTGGAGGCCTCTAGTCTCAGATGGTATCTGTATCCATTTTGTAGGAAGAGGTTACTATCTGTTTGTTTTTTACTCTATAGAGGATTGAGACCTGATCTTTCGAAATGGCCCATACTTCATGGGCCCTCAGGGGATTTACTTGAACAAGTGGACCCCTGATTTTGACCCTACACGGGATGTCCCGTCTGCAGTCCATGTTTGGGTTAGATTACCCCACCTCCCTTTGCATTGTTGGAATTCAAAATCCCTAGAAATCATTGGGAACAATCTTGGTAAATATATTGATAGGGCTAAAAGGAAAGACTAATTTTCTCGCGCAAGAATATGTGTAAAAGTCGACTTGGAGATTGGCCTGCCCGAAGCAATCCGGTTAACAATTGCAAACTGGTCTTATATTCAGGAGTTGGATTATGAGAAAATTTTGTTTAAATGTATATTTTTCCATGGATATGGCCATTTTTCCCGAAACTGTAAAAAAAAATTAGAAGAGGTCACTATAATTGAGAAAGAAGATCAGTGGACCCAAGTCCAAAAATTTGCAAATTCCAATCAGGGTCCTAGAAAGAAAGGAAAAGAAAGTAAATCTGTGATAGGCGACTCTGCTGCTGGGAAAATTCCTAATTCATATCAGGTTGTTGTTATCCCCAAGGCTTCACTCAATCTTTTTGTTGTCCTAAGTTCCTTTGAAGCTATCCTTGAAGAAGGCAAAATGCAACAATTTGATGTGCATGAGTTGGATTCTAAACAAAATGTTGTTTCAAAGGATCAAGTTGGCCCACCATTATCAGCTCGTCCCTTGGACGGTGGCTTCCCCCACTCTTCTCCTATTGATACTAGCTCTCCTCCATCTTATGCAGATATTACTCAGAAGAATCAAGGTGTCAGCTCTGTTTCTTTAGACAATGATTCTATTGAGCAGCTCCCCAAAAAAGCTGGAATAAAGTCTAAGAATGAGATTCAGGAAGAAGAGGATGAAGGCTTAAGACTCAAGGAAGTCAGGACACAATCGAAATGTCATACAGGAGGAACAAGAGAAATAGGCCCCTTAAGGGAGTAATTACTCCCTCTCCATTGGGTAAGCAATGCAGATTACCTCTTAGAACTGTAGGGGATTAGGGAACCCAATCAAAGCTGAAGCTGTCAAAGATTTAATGAATTTGGCTCTTTCTGAAATCCTATTGCTCCAAGAGACCAAGATTGAGGAGGAAGCTCTCCTTCTCGTAAGCAAAAATCAATGGAAACTGAATTCTAACAAAGCTGTCAGTGCTAGAGGTTCATGTGGGGGACTAGCAACACTATGGTGTGAAGAGAACTTCTAGTTAAATATATGGTATGACACTCAGCATTGGATCTTTTCAGATCTTTTTCATTACACCAGTGAGACCACTTATGCCCTTTTTAATCTCTACGTTCCAATCAATTATATGGAAAAAAAAGAATGTTGGCACTCGTTATCCGATTTTCTTGAGCTCAATTCTTTGGAAAATATAATTTTAAGAGGTGATCTCAATATTACACTAGCTCTGAATGAAAAAAAAAGGAGGTATGCATGGCAAATACCATCTGCAAGATACAATGGAGGAATTGATCCAAGTTTGGGACTTGAATGATTTAAAACCCAAGCTTGGGCATTTTACGTGGTCCAACCATAGAGTGGAGGCCGCTAGCATCTTTGCCAAGCTCGATCGGTTTCTTGTTCACAGTTCTTTGATGGATGGTAAATCAATTATTTCCTCTAAAATTCTACCTAAGCTCTCTCCAGACCATCATCCTATTACTTTGTTGCTTGAAAAGAGAAGAGGAACTTGGCCCTATCCCATTATGATTTATCCCACTCTGGATTGAAAGAGAAGGGTTTATGGACATTGTATCTCAGGCTTGATCCCAATATGTCGATGGCTCTCCTAGTTTTGTTTGGGAACATAAATTGAAAAAAACCAAAATTGCGTTGTCGAAGTGGGTCAAAACGCCTCTCCCTTCTCCATCGACCAATAGGAAGGAAAGAGTGGCCGAGTTATCTACATTTCAATTTCAAATGGAAAATAGTGAAATTACCAATTCCCACATAGCCTTGGAACATCTTGCCCAGTTAAAAAATACTCAATCTTTCAGGACGGGAGGAGGAGCATCTTAGGCTGAAGTCACAAAGTCTCTGGCTAAAGGAGGGGGATAAGAACACTTCATTATTTCATCATCAGTGTAGGGACAGGCTCTCCCGAAATCACATTTCAAAAATATCCAATGAAGATGGGGTCATCATTAAAGGCCAAGAACTTCCTAAACAGTCAGCTAGTAGAAATTTTCAGTTGTTGTTTCAAGATGATGGCCTTTTTTATGAGGAAGTGTCTACTGATTTCCTGAATAATGTTCCTTATCTGGTCAACAATGAGGACAACTATGAACTAGTGAAGCCTTTCTCGGAAATGAAAATTGTTAATGTCATTTTGGCTATGGAGTCTGACAAAGCTCCTGGGCTAGATGGATTTTCTATTCATTTTAATAAAGTTTGTTGGGCCATCATCAAATCTGATCTGTTGTGTATGGTATCTTCCTTTCAGATAAAGAAAAAAGAAAAAAAAAAGTGGGTGTATCAACTCTACATTTCTCTCCCTCGTCCCTAAAGAAGTCAATCCTTCTTCCTTCAATAGGTTTCGACCTATTTCAATGTGTAATGATTCTTATAAGATTTTATCCAAAATTTTAGCTAACAGATTCAATCCCTTGCTAGGTAAGCTGATATCTCCTCTTCAGGGGGGATTCGTAAAAGGAAGACATCTAGTGGATAATGTAATCCAAGTACAAGAAGCTCTGCATTCAAGTTTCCTAAGGAAAGAGAAAGGCATGGTTATAAAGTTGGGTATGAAGAACTCCTTTGACCGAGTAAAGCTTCCTTTCCTATAGGATGTTTTTCTATCTTTTGGTTTTTGCTCTGAATTTGTAAATTTGATCAAAGCTTGTATAGACAAGCCTTGGATTGCACCATTAGTCAATGGTAGACCTACTGATTTCTTTAAATCCACCAGAGGCCTCCGTCAAGGCTATTCGATTTCTCCCTTCCTATACATCTTGATGGCTGAAACCCTCAGCAGAAAACTCTTAGCCGAAAAGGAAGCTGGGAATATCCTGGGAATTAAGATTGCTAGCGGTGTGGATCCTACCAACCATGCTCTTTTTTCATATGAATCTCTTCTCCTAGGAGGGACCTCTATGAAAATTGCTTGGGATTTCAATGTTATCCTTCAAAAATTATGCCAAATCTCAGGAGATTTGATAAATAAAAATAAAAGTGTAGTTTACGGATGGAATGTAGAACATTTGGCTCTTCTTCAAATATCATATTTCTTTGGCTTCTGAGGATTTGTCAAGTGGGAAAATATTAAGTATTTGGGGCTTCCCTTAACTCTTGGTTTGTACCCTCCTTCTCTTTGGCTTGATGTGTTGGCCAAGTTAAAGGAAAAAATCGCTTCTTGGGGTGTTAGTGACTTACTAAGGCCAGGAAATTGATCTTGATTAAATCAGTCCTTTTAGCATTTCTTGTTTTCCAATCCACTCTACTTCTTGCCCCAAAGTCTATCCCAGCTCAGATTGCTAAAATTTTGAGAGACTTTATTTGGAATGGGGGGAAAGGTGGAAAAAATAAGATGCATTTGGTAAGATGGGAGGTACTCAAGTGACCCATTTCAGAAGGTGGATTACAAATTCGTGATCCTGGTCTTGCTAATCTGGCAATGACTGGAAAGCTGATTTGGAAGCTATTTGTGGATACAAAGAACCCTATCGGTAGAATTTTTAGGATGGAGTATCTAAATGGTGGCTCATTAAGAAAATTTTCTTTTGCTAACACACCATCTGGCTCATTTATTTGGAACTCTTACAGGAAAGGGCTTGAATTTTTTAATCATCGGCTTTTTAGAGTCCCTGGCAATGGGATGAGGACCCTTATCTGGGAGGATAAAATATCCAAAAAACCTCCCCTCTCCTCTGTCCTTCAGTTATATGAGTTAATGAATAGGTCTAAAAATAAAGGCTTGTTACATTTGGCAGACATCTGCGCATGGGACAATGAAGGTAATTGGGCCGGATGGATTCTTCCAGATCTCCCAGCTCGATTTAATTCCCAAAAATCAGTGTTGGTCTATTTCCTCTCTGGCCTAGCTCCTATTCACACCTCTAAAAAAGATCGTTGGGGATGGGAACTCGAAGGACTTTATTCAGCAGCCAAAGCTCTCAAGTTTCTTCAACCAACCCACAGGTCTTGCTTTTCTCCTACGATCTAGCAAACTGTATGGCATTCTTCTTATCTTCTAAAGGTTAATTTTTTTTCTTGGTTGCTATTCAAAAACAAGACTCTAACAGGTGAAAATATTCTTAAGCGTGGCTTCAATGGCCCATTCTGTTGTTGTTTCTGCAAGTCATCCTTGGAGACTACTGATCATCTCCTGGTTGAATGCGATTTTTCTAGAAACTCTTGAGTTATGGTACTTCACGGTGTACATTTACAGCTTCCAATTCAAAGCTCTATAAAAGATATTTACATAGTATGGCATGAACTGCGTCCTATAAAGCTTAATGTTGCAGTACTGCATAAAAGCTGGCATTCAATATTGAAATTCACGTTGTGGTCTTTGTGGATAGCCAGGAATAACTGTGTTTTTAGTGACCAGCATCTGATATTATAGATTGTAGCTATCAAGTCATTATCGTGGTTATTTGAATCAATTGGACATCTGATGTATTCCTTGCCAACTTCTCTCCAGTTGGGTTCTAGTTCACATGCCATGGGAAAATATCTGATCAAAACTATCTTCCTCTCTTCTTCAAGGTTTTGTGGAGATAAAGATGCATTTAATTCATTTTGGTTGAGCTCATCATCGGCAGCTATTTTTTTATGGTGCTTCCAAAGGGAACCCCAAGGTCTCAAGCATTGGTGTCCTGGTTATCTCTCTGGACAGATTGTCCACTTTTAGGTTTAGCTAGGGGCTTGGAACCATGTCTAATAATCAGGCTAAAAGTTACAGCCTACTCTTGGTGACTCAGTTGGCTAAGGAGAAAGGATTCAAGTCTGTTCAAATTTATGGTGACTCTGAAATATTGATAAAAGCTCTAAACTCCTCTGACAGTCTTAAAAAATCTGCCTTGATTATAATTCTGCAGAGAATTAGAATAATTTTAAAATATTTTGATAAGTTTGACTCCTTCCACATCCTCTGGGGCTTAAATAATTTTGTAGATGCCCTGGAAAACAAAGCGTGTCTTCTTCCACAAGGATTTCTTAGGACTAATGGGGAGCTCAGTTATTTTCATCCAATTCTGTAACTTCATGCAGTTGTAACTAGGTTGTTTGGGTGATCCTCTCCCTCTCTGAAATGCTTTGTTAAGCCTCAAGCTCTTTCAAAATCTGTAAATATGTTGATTGGTTATTGCCAAAAAAGACCTGTGTTCTTTCTCTTAATAAAATTACCCGTTTTTGTTTAAAAAAATAGCTTTCTTTTCTCTATACATAGTATAATTTGGTGACTACTAAAAATAATGGCCATCTTGCCTTCATAGTCACGTTTAGTCCAATTGCATAAGGGATCCATTCAAATTCCTTTCTAGACATTTGTGAAGTTCATAGTGCAAACACTTTCTCTTTTTTCTGCATGTGCAATGACCTACTACAGTTTACTTTGCAATAGAATTTTGTCGTTATTGGTGTAATTTTGTTACATCCCAACTTCTGCAGGTACGATCGGTCAATACATGCGTGTAGGATAATTTGGAGGGAAGCATGGAAAAAGAAACAAATAGGTTTCCCATTGACGTTGAGAATACATCTAGACATGGAATAAACAATTGCAATTGTCTGGAGAAGGGAAATGGCTTTGGAATCAAAGTTTGTTGTTGGCAATCAATAAACCATACTTTGAATGCAAGTCAATTTTTTTGGCTAAGAAATTTCCATTATGAAGTAGGTGATTCCTTATTTGATGCGTTGGTCATTTTGTTGCATTTTTTGTAAACATCAATTGAAATAAGAGAAGGTATCATGGACCATTTTCATGATACATTGGATTTCAATGATCCTTCTTCCCTTCAATCATTACATATAGATTTATCATTTGACTACTTGTCAATGTTGCAAGGTATCAAAGATATTGATATTTACTTGATGTGAATGTATCGATCTGCTTCCCAAATAGACGAGCAAAATATACATGGTCTTTGGGGTGATATTTTTTGTATCAGATGGTTTTGCAAATGGTTGAATGTTATAGTAGTTTTTTGGTCAAAGAAAATGAAAGAAAGTACTTACTTTTCAACTCTAAATAAATAGGATATTGATACGATTTATTTTTCATGATCATAATCCAAGTTCTTGCCACTTTGAACCATTGCTATCATGTATTTCACTAAACAATCAAAGACATAATGTTAATTTACCTTGTCAAATCATAGAATCAAGTGCATATGGGAATCGCCAACTTGCAATGTCGTCCTCTTGGAAATTGCCATTTCAAAAACATTAGTATTTCACTCTCTTTGGCGAGAACAATTGTGATGATTCTTTATTTGAATCAATTTGCATACTAGAAACATTCTATAACAATGAAAGCCTCATAAAAGCAATTGCACAAACCTTTTACAACTGCTATGCTTCTAACGACAATAGAGAAATAGAATGTTTAGAATCATATCTTGATCAAAGCACAATTTAGGAAACATTCTGTGTTTCTGATTGGAAAGAATATATCATAAAATTGTTAGAACCTTTCAACATCAGCCATGTAGCAAGATACCATTTCTCTATCTAGTGGCTATCTGAGATACTATATTTTAATATTCATTTATGCGATGTTGAAATGAAAAAAATTGCTTGTACATTCCATCCTACAAAAAACTCATCAAAACCCCTATTTCTAATGCGACACAAAATAGGCACACCTCATGTGCAATATCAGCCAATATAAAAGAAACCTAGTGAGCAATCTATTTTTTCAGCAACTCGCTTTGCATCTGTTGCCTCCAATGATGTTGTATTTTCCACTTGAAACAATGGAATTAAACAAAAGTGAGGCAAAAACAATGCCCATTATGGAATTGGTAACGGATTTTCCATTGAATTAAAACATAAATCCAACAATAAATTTAGAAGAAAATAAATAGAATCTGTGACATCGCAAAAAAGGAAAAAACAATCCACCACAAATGTAGACATCCCAGTCACCGCTATACATTGACAGGAAGATAAAAAGAACCTAAGTTATTGTAACTCCACCTATCTGTGAAAAAGCTTGCACTCTTTGAAAAAACATGCATGTACCCAAGGGATCGAAAATGAACTTAGACAAAAACACCTTTAGAAGGAAAACAAATCAATTGCCACATATTTTAAACTTGTTTAAGACACTCCTATTCATGAGTGCTCTATATGTGAATGATTGCATTTCAAAAAATATATTCATGAAATTGACAGCACCATTGTACTAGCCATATAATTTCTCCAATTTATGGATGCAACCACATCATATGTTATTAATAAACAAATTTGCAAATACTTCCAAAAATCAATAATCAATGGAGAAGTTCCAACCTTTGCATCATTGGGTCGAACTCGACGAAATAACAAAATCTCAGTGGTTGTTGATTTGACTTCCTTGGAGAAACATCTAGTGTCACCAATAAGGGATTTTGCTCAAATAAGATAATTGGGATATAAATGATATCAAATTGGACTTATTGGAACAATTATCAATGCTTTGGATTCAAAATGCACCAATATATGGAAAAATACTAACGATGAAATTGTCAAATTTGTTGATTGCTACATATCCACATACTTTTCATTGCTTGATGAAAAGCTAACAAAGATTCAGGTGCATCATCATACAAAGACATGCAAAAAACATGTACATTCTAATTTTAGTTTCAATTTCCCAATTCCTCCCATTGGTAAAGCTATGATTTTGGAGCCACTTGAAACCAATGACAATTGCTTACGTAGAAAAGCAAAATAAGTGTTCTTTGTCTTTGAACATAAAGAGTATCCTAAGAACATTTATTTTGAGTTTCTCTTGCAATAGCTTCAAGTAAATAGAGATGATTACATATCACTACTTTGATCTTGAATTGTTCATCCTACTCTAGTGTTGAAGAGAGACCCTTCTGATATTTCGATGAACCCATTTGCAAAGCCAATTCCAAGCCTATGGTAGGAAAACACAGATGCGTAGTATATTTTAGATTCCTATGCAACATAAACATATGTTATATCTTACATAACCAACATGTATATAACTATGACAAATGCCTTTAAGAATATCAAAGAACAATGCATACTTGAAAATGAAGGGAGTATCGAAATGATACAAAACTCGAAAATGCGCTTTTGAACATGAAACAAATGTTTAGTAGACAAGAAATTCATAGTGTGCTATATTTTCTTCTCCATTCATCCTCAAGGAAAATAGTTTTATTAAATAGTTCATTGGATGAAAAACAAACAGTTGTACTCAAACATCCATTGCTGCTAGAGAAAGATCCAGATGAATCAGATGACATTATTTCACCCGTGATTATAGACAAATACATTGCATGTCCCATTGAGCTTGAAAATATTTTCTTAGTAGAATATGCATCTCACTATTCTTACATAAATGGAGCTACATAAGGAAAATAAGTAAACAATGTGTCATATGATACATTCATTGTAACAGAGAAAAATATACAAAAAAAATTATAGAGAAAAACTTGGATTGTTTGTTTCATATAGAGCCAATTGGATATTGTTGAAAAATGACTCCAAAACATGGCCAAAAGCATATATGCATTTCAAGGAGCAAATAAATCTCACCGAATAAATGTTCCTAACAAAAACAACATCAAATGGGGCGGTCTTGATGTTGCAATTGAGGAGGTTGCAATTAAAACTAAACAAATACTTGAATCTTCTGTTGTTAAAGAACAAACAAAGCCTATGTCAATGTTTGAGCAATATGGCATTCAACATGGTCTCAAGCACAAAACTACTTATGGTCCAATGCAATTTAATAACATCTACAACTTGTCAAAAAAATATTCCTTCCTAGCATCAATGAATACCATGCACTTAGAAGAACATTGAATAATGAACAAAAACCAATAGTGAAAGAAATTATTGCAAGGAAAACAATAACCCTTCGGTTCCAATCCACCTATTCGTATTAGGAGGAGAATGAATAGGTAGCGCTCATAACACAAAAGAACTTTTTGATGGCTTGCTGCATTGCTATGAAAAATATATTAAAGTGGCCCTCTGAAATAAAATAAAAAATAAAAATAAATAAAAAGGGGACATCGATTGCATTTTATGGAAAAGTAGAATATCATGCAAATGCCACTATATCTCATTATGCTCTATGCTTTCCTTTGTCATTGTTCGGTGTTCTTTGTTTAAGATTAAGTACTCTAGAGAGTCTACTAACAAAAAGAATATGAATAGTTGCAATTATTTTTTTGATGATTTTTTCTTGATTTGATGTTAAATGCTATATAACATAGATAGAAGTTTGGGCGAAATCAGACATACACGAACAAAACCTTTTGGAGGTATTGATGTCATTTTATATGGAGACCTATATCAATCTCAACTTGTGCACAATTCTTGGATATTTGAACAACCAATATTTTAGTAACAAACATTTCCATATATATTTTTGGCTTGGTTTTGTATAGTTCTATGTGTTGAAGACAGTGGTAAGACAAAAACAAAGAATTCATCTCTATCTTAAATATAATTAGAACATGTTCCCAAACAATTACTTAAATCAATTCTTTAAATATACATTGTTCCAAACAACCACCAATGGTGCTAGAATTTTAATGGTTATACAATATATTTAAGCATTTAGCATCATAACCATAATTGGATCGTTGAAAGAAAGGCAAGCACATCAACACAAAAGGAACATATATATTTATCTTGGGAAACCACAAGGGAGAAAACCCAAAAACTTCTTTAGTATATATTTCGTCACCAAGTGCAATTCCAACCAAGATAAGATGAACCCCAAAACAATAGCAACTATCTATCCCCGGCGAGCCTATTCTTTCTCTCTCTTGCACACTTGCTTGAGTGAGAAGTGTGTTCAAATGAGGGGAGAGCCCTCTCTATTTATACTCATTAAGTGAGTGACGAAACAGCCTAACTGGGATGATTTTTTGCTCCAAACAGGGTCGACTTACCTACAGAAACTCAAAATAACATTTATTTAATATTATTGTGGGTACTATTGACCCGACTTACAACGGAAAGGTTACAATGATTCTTTCAAGTACATTTACATGACCAATTACATCAATAACATATCCTAAAGGAGGTATAATAATAATACAATAAAAGTAAAATAAGAATATCTTTCAAAGTTACATTCTTCAACACTCCCTCTTAATAAGGAAGGTATTCTTTTGTCACAGTCGTCACCCCTGGACATCATCATTAGTTCTCATCACATGACACTATACATCATCATTGGATATCAACTCTGGACATCATCATCGGATCTTGTCACTAGACATCATCATTAGATACTATCAATAGATATCATCACTAGACATCATCACAACTGTTGCAACTTGGTACTCGGACCATTGACTTGTGAAATCGCTTGAATCAATACATCATCATAAGTTTTACAGAGCCAACCCTTTTTCATGTTGGATGTAACCAGTTCCTAGATCCACTCTAAGACTTCAACATCCTAGTCCCAAAGCAATTTCTTCAGCCCCATAATGAAGGTTGACTAAAGTAAACATCTCGATAACTGACCAAGTGCCTCAATTCTCAAGGAATGGATCTCAGCCCTAGGGTGAGCTTCAGTCCCAAAATGAATCAACTTTATGGTAACTGATCAGGTGCCTCTTTGTAACTAACTAAGTGCCTCCATTATCCCAGCGAATGGTTATCATCCCTAGGCTAACCAAGTTGAGATTTACCCTTAGTGATACAACTAGTCATACTGGGATCCACCCTTAGAGATACAACCAACCATATTGGTATCTACCCTTGGTGATATGACCAACCATGTTGGGATATTCCCTCAGTGATACCACCAGTCAACATGCACCTGCACAATCCATTCCATCGAAGATCCTACATGTACCAACATGCATAAGTTTAACCCAATCCATCAGGGAGCCTACAAGTAACAACATGCACCAGTTCAACCCAATCCAGCAGGGAACCTACATACAAAATTGGGATCTCCCTCTATGATACAACTAACCATGTTGGGATCTACCCTCGGAGCTACAACCACTCATACTGGGATCTCCCTCGGTGATTCTACCAACCGGGTTTGGATCTGCCCTCAAAGATACGACCATTAAATTTATGGATACAACTGATGAAGATAAGATCATCCTGTATAATGACCAATCCTTTATCATACTAGGTGTACCTTGCAGTGACTAATCCTTTTTCATATTGGGTGCACCTCCGTACAGTGAGCAATCCTTTTTCATGTTGGGTGTACCCATGCACTGACTAGCCCTTTTTCATTCAGGGTGCACCTCCTTACAATGACCAACCCTTTTCTAGTTGGGTGTACCCATCTAGTGACCAACCCTTTTTCATGTTAGGTGCACCTATGTACAATGACCAATACTTTTTCATACCGGGTGTACATGTGCAGTGACCAGTCCTTTTTCATACGGGATGCACACCTCTACAATTCCAATCCTTTTTAATACTAGATGAAAATCCCATACATCTTTCACAGACTCGACCCTTTTTCATGTTGGATGTGAAGACCATTCGTCCTCCATAGATCCAACCATTTTTCATGTTGAATATGAGGACCATAAGGAATCATCACTCCCTCTTACGATGGAAATCGATCTAAACAACTCTAATCTTTTCCCTGAAGTACTCAAACTTCAATCTTGCCAGAGGATTGGTCAATACATCGGTTATTTTCTCGTCCGTCACAATATTAAGGAGCTTCACTACTCCTCTCTACACCATATCTTGGATATAGTGATATTGGATCTTGATGTGATTCGACTTGTAATGGAATATTGGGTTCTTTGACAACTTCACACAACTCTGGTTGTCACAATACACACAAGTCATCTTTAACTTGACATCGAACAATCCTGCATGTAGCTTCTAAAGCCACACTACCTCAGATGTTACTAAACAAGATGCAATATAATTTTCCTTGGTTGTACTCAGTTCTACACTCATCTACTTCTTACTGAGCCAATAAATCATGCCAAAACCCAAGCTGAAGTAGCACCTTGAAGTGCTCTTCCTATTTGTAGCACTACCATACCAATTAGAGTCAACATATCCTTGTAGTCATATCCTATGATCTCTCGCATATCTGAGGCCATACTTGATCATACCCTTTAGGTAACTCAATACTTGATTTACACAAACCATGTGAACACGTCAAGGCTATACCATGGACTAGCTCAAAGTATTCACCACAAAGCATATATTCAGTCTCGTGTTCATTTGGTACATCAACAAAGCGATCATCTACCTATAGAATGTGGCATCGCCTTCAATGAAATAGGATCACACAACAACTTCAATTTTGATGCTATCAGTGTAGTTATAGCCTTGCAATCCAACATCTCGAACCTCTTCAAGATCTCGACTGCATATTTTCCTTGGCTAAGGAAAATATCCTTTGGATTCTACCACACCTCTAATCCCAAGAATCATGTCAAAATTCTTGGACTCTGAGATATACTGTAGCTCTGAAGTGGAGCACCATCCTCCCTATGCATATCGTATTCTCTACATTGGGACATTATGAACTGGAGTGACTAGTAGTCTCCTCTGTTTTTTATCTTTTGTTTATCCATCTATGTCATCTCTCAAGATCAATGGATACCAAGATATTTCATCTTGAACTTTGTTTTCAAGTTCCTCTTGCACCTATCTATGAGCTTCTCATCCTCTGTAGGATTCCATCTTGTAGCAAAGGTTGAGATCTCCATCATGTATCCATCACTCTAGGTGATCCTAAAGCTCCTAATGTAACTATATGTCCTATCCCATGGGTTCCTTTTGAGCCTATACAAATCCTTATGCACACATATGTTCTTTGTAGAGAGTCTCGAGTCTTGGAAGTTGCTCGATATGCACTTCTACTTCAGTGAAGAAGTGTGTCTGGTCAATGGTGAAAATGTCTAGCCATAATCAACTCCCTCTTTCTGATAGAAACCACAAACCTTGCTTTGTATTTCCTGATGTTGTTATCTATTGTGTCCTTGATCTCATAGATCCACTTGGAAGACACTTCAAACTTCCCTTTAGGTCTCACATCCCATACATCATTATTCATGATTGACCGGTACTCCTTGATCGTAGAATCCTTCCACTCTTTCTTCTAGGTTTGTTCTTCATAGCTAGAAGAACCTGCATCAATGATGTCACACAACAGTGCCACATAAATAGAGTGTGTCCAAGGCCTCTTACTTTCTATGGAAGTCCCATCTAAATCACCATACTTCTATGAATCTTGGATGATCTCTTGTGCCCAAGCTTGTCTTCTCTTGTGGGTGTTCGCCTCTTGGGGTGGATCTATAGGTATTTGTCGCTCAGTCATATCATGGTCATCATTATTATGAAGTCCCCTATTCTATAAATGTTCCTCTAAATTTGGGAGCTTCATGTTCTTCTTCATATGCTTCATCTGAGCAAATATGCTTTTTGTGTTATGAATGAACCGTCGTCAATTGTTCTTCATCATTCTTCTCTTGTAGGTGATGATTGTACACGATCTTTCCTACAAGTCAAATTTAGTTGCATGATTAGAAACATTTCATATGTTTTAAAACATATTAATAATGAAACAATCTTATGCATAAGACATATGTCACACAGTCATGAAATTATCTTAACCAATTCTTCAACAAAAAATTCATCCATATCTCATATACATATGATAACATTCTAGATGCCTTCCATATCTACCAAAACATAATTAAGAGTGTGTTTTACTCTCAATATATCAACAAAGATTTTTCATTCTAGTTAAGTAGCAATGGAATGTCGTACAACACCATAGGCCACTTACCCATCACATGCATATCCGTAGTATATTGTTCATGAATGCAAACACTCTAACACACATAATACATTTCCTAAATCTAGGAACATAAATATGTACACAACTGAACATATCATTTAAGAAACTATATATACAAGAAATGATAATTCAAATACTTATCTTTGTTAGTTTTGTATACTCCCTCTTGATATTTGTCTCCTTGTAGGAATTACTGGAGTCTCTAACAATATGCTCTTATTTCATCGTCTGATTCTGAGGACCTGTGTCTATCTTGGTCATGATCAGAAATGTTGAGTAAGTATTCTACACCATAGATCATTTGGAACTATGTACCAGTGTTGAATCTATGTGTCACTTCTTCTTCATTCACGAACACTTCCCTTCATGTGTTTTGAGTATGGTGTCTCTTCTTCTTTCCTTTCTTCTCATGACAATTTTCAAAAAGAAAAAACTGAGCTGTGAGAGGTATTTCTTTTGAAATATTTGTTCTTACAAGAATTTTCTTCCTTCTTATTTTTTCTCTTCTTGGCATGAGTTGTTAGGGATTGATTGTCATATTCACCCATTTTCTGCTTATTTGTCATTGTCTCCAATAGATTCTAGTTATTCCTTAATCTGGGAGACCCTTATGAAGTAAGATTGAATGCTTTCTAAACTTTACATTTTCACACCCTTGAGTTGGGTCCTTGATGGAGTCGACAATAATCCTCTTGGATTGGACCAATTTCTTCTTTATGCTTAGATTTGTCCTCGTCTCCCTCTAGATCTGCAACTCCTTTGACATAGTTCTCCATTTCATGCGCTTCCAATATAAGAAGAACTCTATACTTCCTTGTCTAGAATTTATCATATCCTTTAATCTTGTCCTCAAGCTTGGTACAAATTTTCATCTTGATAAAATGATAACCTCGAATTAAAATAGAGAGAATAGGACTTACCAATAGGAGTGTTTCCCCTTGATGCTTGATTCAATGCTTTGATGGGAACTTGATTCTGGTGGCCCTAGGGTTTGACAGAGAAACCCTAATATGTCAAATTTGGTGACGTGAAAATATGATTGGATATAAATATGCACCTCCTCAAGGAGAGCTAAGCAGTATACTCCTCTTCCCAAATCTATGGACGAAACTGCAAAATATCATATTCCCTAGTTTCTCTAATTTATTTTATTGAATTGAACCATCTTAATTCTGACGTATCTCAAAAATGCATGATCCTCGAGGTCTAAACATTATTCCTAAGGTAGTCTCATGTTTACTCTGTCCAACCCCATAGGTTATATTGGATTCACCAAGTGGAACTTATGTTAAGTTTCCCAAGGTGACATGTTTATGGACTGGTTCATTATAGCTAACTTGTACGGACTGAAACATGTCACTATTTCAACTTAGGGTTCTAAAACTTGCTCCAGAAAAAACTATAGTTTGTTCCCTTTCAGGAAATATTAAGAAATTTTGTTTAAATCTTCCTATCCCAAGATATAACATTTCTCCCTAGGTCACCTATTTAAAATTGAATTTTGAAAGAGGTTGGAACCCTATTTTGTAAGGATCATATCTCAGAAAGTACAATGAATATGAGTCTGAAACACACACACATGGTACATCAACATTTCATACTCAACATTTATGAGTTTCAACTCCTGGAACTTCACCAAAATCAAGTTATAGCGAAATTTCTCTGATGACTAGCTCTTTCCTTCTAGGGTTTCAATCATGAAGACCTAATCTCTGATAGTTGCAGTTGTAGCAGTGTTACTAATGTACAATGGATTCTTTCAGAGTATCTCTAATACCATGTTATAATTTTAATGGTTATACAATATATTCAAAAAATTAGCATCATTTTGTCATAACCATAACATTAATATCACTGAAAGAAAGTCAAGCACAACAACACAAAAAGAACACGGAGATTTATCTTGGGAAACCACAAGGGAGAAAACCCAACAACTTCTTTAGTATAGATTCCATCACCAAGTGCAATGCCAACCAATATAATATGAACCCAAAAACTATAGAAACTATATCTCCTCAGTTGGCCTCTTCTTTCTCTCTCATGCACACTTTCTTGAGTGATAGGTGTGTCCAAATGAGAGGAGTGCCCTCTGTATTTATACTCATCACATGAGTGACCAAATAACCTAACTGGGTCAACCTATTGCTCCAAAAGAGGGCCAAATTACCTATAGAGACTCAAAATAATATTTATATAATATTATTGTGGGTATTATTGACCCAACATACAACAAGAGGGTTACATTCAAGTACATTTAAATGACCAAGTACATCAATAACATCTCCCGAAGGAGGTACAATAATAATACAATAAAAGTAAAATAATGATATCTTTCGAATTTACATTCTTCAAAAAATGGAACCAGCGTTTTCGTATCTTTTCCATTACAATAAATATGTTCAAAAACGTAACTAAAAAATGCTAACAATAATGCAAACATAGATGTTCACGCTATTGGAAAAAGATGCTAAAATTGAAGCCTAAAAAAACATTGTCACTTGACATAAGACAATGCCATTGGCCACTACACTAGTTCTAAAAAAAACATGCTTGTTGAACTAATCAGGGCAATTACTCAATTGAGTACGGCCTAGTCAATGGTGTAGAATAATTATTTAGAGATTGTAAACAAGGAGCTATTGACATTATCTGGATTGAGTTTGTAAACCCAAAACTCAAATTGTAACAATGAATTTCTATGCAAAATCTGTATACAAATAACATTATGAGGAACTTAACACGGATCAAAAGAATCACAATACATATAACATGTTAAAATACATGTAGCATTATGCGAGAACAATTTCTAATTCAATTAGCATGTGCATGAACAATACACAAAACACAAGGACTTACAATGGAGAAAATTGCATTTGATCCAAAAGGAATTCAAAAATATGGTATTGTGTACATTGCACTTTCTCATGTAAAATATATCAAATTCCTATATCTTTTAAATAAACTAGAAAAAAACAACTTCAAATTATGTCCAAAAGTTTCTATTGAAATAGAATGATTGGACAACCATCGCCAATTCAAATTTGAATATGGATTACATTCAATGACAGTTGTTGGCCATCATTTGATCTCTTCATTGAACACACACAACTTGCTTTTGCATATTGAAGAATTTATTAGTGACCATGACTTAATGCAAGAAGACATTTTATGCCTGCTAAAAACTCATATGCATGTGCCTCCCAAAGAAACAACATTTGTAGAAAAATACAACTTCATAGTAGCATATTTAGTTCATGGTATCCTTACATTGATTAAGAAAAACATTATAGCAATTAATATAGAAATGTATACAAAAGATTCCCTAAGGCAATTGCCATTGACCCAAAACAGGACAGTTATGTTATAAGGCTTGTCAATATTTACAATAAACCAGATAGAATCCTCAATACACTTATTCACATTCTCAATTCACTTTGTCTGGTAACAAATTCAATGCACAAGTCTTATTGGTTGTTGACTTCAACATTGACATGTTGAAAGAAACACCGTCAAAGAAGAAATTGTATTTGTATACGCAAACAAAAGGCATTCAATTGAAGGCTAACAATTAAATGGGAATTCAAATTAGAGGAGTTTGAATATCAAGGGTGAGGACGTGCATTTTGCGCAAGCGATATTTGAGGGTCGAGGCTTGAATGCGAGGGCTAGGACAGGTCGATCCCTGCAAGCAGTCCCTCTGCTTTGCATCTCTTGGATCGAAGTACCTCCTCACCTAGTGCTCCTCAGTAGTGAGGTTAAGCTGCCTACATGGCTTCTCTTCCGCCAGATCCTCCAGAAGAACCTCGTAGTAACCTGGATCTTTCTTTCCAGGCCTTGGTTTCCTCCACTCTGATTCTTCCCACGGTACTTCCTCCAGTTTCAAACTTTGTGAAGTGAGTAGTTGTGCCAAAATTTCAAATCATGTCAGCAACTGCACGAATGAAAGCTGTAGCTTTGAGCGAGAGAGGTCTAATTGAGTAGTTCTCAGGGATATGGTCGTCGTCGAAATCCATGGAGATTTGGATCTCCAAAAACTGGATGCCTCTCATCACCAGGGGTTTGCAACACTATTTCTGCGGCAAAGGCTTTTACACCTTTTTATTAGAAAACAAAGAATATAGAGATCTTATTTTCTAAAGTGGCCCTTATTTCATGGGCCCTCGAGGCCTATATCTCAACCAATGGACCCTATCCTTTGATCCAGAAAAGGATTTCCCTTCAGTAATGTCGATTTGGGTCTGGTTACCTCATTTACCTCTCCATTACTAGAATCACGAAGCCCTACAATCGATCGAGATATCCTTAGGCAGAACATGGACAAAGCCAAACCAAAAGGCCCTCTATTCTCCTATGCCAGGATCTGCGTAGAGGTAAACCTAAATAAAGGACTACCATAAGGAGTTATTCTATTCATCGACGAATGGGAATTCTATCAGAAGGTATACTATGAACAACTGCCATTCAAATGTAGGAAATTTCTTGAATACGGACACTTCGTAAAGAATTTCCCTAAGTCTATACAAAAAGAAGCAAAAAAAAATTCAGAAGAAGGCTGGCATCAAGGAAAGAGAAGAAAAAAAACAAACCCTGCCTCTACTAGTAACTCTGGAAAATTGCGGGAAAAACACAGGAGCAACCTACAAAAAGCAAAGGAACCTTCATCAACAATCAATTTGATGCTCTCCAAAATGAAGAAGGGGAAATCCCAAATATAGAAACTCATAACAAGGAAGACATAATATAAGGCAGCAGGACCCAATCCCCTGCAACACTCTCCCCAATAGTGGTAGAAGAGGTCTCAGAGAAGGTTCCTAATACGTCAGTCTCCCCTGGAGAAACTTGGGAAGATATGGTCGTAGCATATGAAGAGAACACTGAGAAAACAGATGAAAGATCACCTTCCCATGGGGAACATGGGAAGAAATGGTTAAGCATAGCAGGATCAACCCAAAGCATGCATCCTCGGGCCAATCATCATCTCAAGAAACCCAAGAAACAGCAGGGCTAGGGCCATCCCAAGGCACGAGAGGAAAAAAATCTCAAAGACAACAGCGAGAGCAAGAGGAAGAAAGAGAATTAGAACTAGGAAGGCAACTCATCATAAAAGATATCGGACTGCTTCATAATGTCAAATATTCTAGAGCCAAAGACTTCATATCCCGAGCAGGATCTCATACATCCAAGAAATAATGAAACTAGTCTCTTGGAACTGCAGAGGCCTGGGAGGATCAATCAAGGTAGAAGCATTGAAAAACATCATAAATACTAAGAAACCAAACATTCTGCTTGTCCAATAGAATAAGATGCTAGAAGATGAGGTTATGAGTACGTCATCTCTCTTCTAGAAATTCAATGTTGGGGAGGCCATAAGTTCTAGAGGTGCTTCAGGTGGAATAACAACTTTCTGCAGAGCAGATAAATTCAACATCAAATCAGCAAAATAAAACACACACTGGTTATTAGTAGAAGTGAAAAACAAAAGTAATCTGGAAATTATTTACAATCACAATGTATATGGGCCTACCCATTACAGAGAAAAAATGGATTTTGGGGACTCTTTACTCTCTTTAAAGGCAAACCTGCATGGTAAAGACGTTATCATAGCTGGAGACTTCAATACAACAAAATTGATCTTGGAAAAAAGAGGAGGTTCAATCATCAGAGACTCTTTTGGTGAAAAACTAGAAGATTTGATGGCAGATCTAGATCTTCTGGATCTTATGCCCAAAAATGGGAAATTCACCTAGAGCAACAAGCGATCTTGACCAAGACACATTGCTGCAAGACTATATTGTTTTCTGGTAAGTACAACCTTCCTCCAAAAATATTTTCTTCCTTCTTACCACATTATTTCTTTAGCTTCCTCTGACCATAAGCCCATCTCCCTCTCCTTCACCCTTCCAACAAACCTGGGGCCTATTACCTTTAGGTTCAACCCCCTTTGGTTGAACAATGCCAAAACTCTAGATCTCATTCACTCATCCTGGAACTCTTCTTTCTTCGGCTCCCCCAGCTTCATATGGGAGTCTAAGCTTAGGGTTTTCCCCTCTTCCCTAAAAAACTAGGCAGTGGCCTCCTACTCAGAACCTGCCATTGTAAAAAAAAGCCTTCAATCAGGTTTGGACACCCTCCACTCTAAAATGGACGAAGAAGAGATCACACCTGCAATATTATCTCATGAAAAGACCCTAAATTGTGAAATTCTAAAAGTAGCCAAACATGAAGAAGAGTTTCTGAGAATTAAATCTCGCCAACTTTGGTTAGAGGGAGGAGATAAAAACAAAAGCTACTTCCATAAATAAACCAAAATCAGACTGAGCTTCAACTTCATCAATGAATTGAAAAATAGTAATAGCAAAATTATCTCCGAGAAAGACAATATCAAGAAGCTGGCTTTGCACCACTTCAATTAGTTGTACTCTGACAGTGGCAAGACGGATCCTTTCTCCCAATCAGATCTTCTATCAAGCATTCATTCCAACATTTTTGAAGAAGAGAAAAGGAGTTGGGAAAGGCAACCTCGGAAAATGAGATTATATAAGAAATATGGACCCTCCACCTTGACAAGTCCACGGGACCTGACAAGTTTACAATCAGCTTCTATAGAGCTGCTTGGGACATCATCAAAGAAGATCTAAAGAAAATGCTAAACTAGACCAGAGAAAAAAAAATCGGAGGAGCCAAAAAATCCACCTTCTTGGCTTTGATCCCAAAAGAAAAAAATCCTCTTTCATTTGAAAGGTTCCATTCCATCTTCTTATGTAACACCTCTTACAAAATTCTTACCAAAATCCTTTCTACAAAAATGAAAAAGATCATGGAAATGATTATTTCGAAAACTTGGGGAGGTTTCATTGCTGGCAGGAAGATCATGGATAATATAATCATTGTCTAAGAGGCCATCCATTCAAGCATGGATCGCAAACAGCAAGGAATGGCCATCAAGCTGGACATGGCAAAGGCTTTCGACAGGGTCAATCACTTCTTTTTATTTGAGATCATGCTAAAAATGGGATTTTCCAAAAGAAATTGCAGATGGATCAAAGCATACGTAAGCAGCAAATGGATCACTCCTCTTGTTAATGGCAGACCTGCAGGCTTCTTTCAAGCCTCTCGAGGACTCTATCAAGGCCACCCGCTCTCCCCTCTTTTATATCTTATTGTAGCTGAGTCTTTGAGCAAGAAGCTACAGGCCCTGCAAAACAATGGAGAACCCAGAGGTCTAAAAATTTCCAGAGGAGTAAAAACCGCTAACCATGCTCAGTATGCAGATAACACTATTCTTTTAGGAGGATCCTCCGTCATAATTGTTGAAAGATTCAGAGAACTCATCTCCACCTTTCTCAAAGCTTTAGATGGGAAAGTTAATGCTGTTAAAACCAAAATCTATGGTTGGAATTGTCCTGCTAGAACCATGGACAGGATAGTCAGGACACTAAGATATGAAGGTAGCATAAACTGGAACTCCTTTAGATATCACGGAATCCCTATTCACGAAGGGAAAAAGAAAAAATCTGATTGGAAAGAACTGGTACAAAAAATCAAAAATAAAATACAACCTTTGGGAGCTATCTGGCTCAACCCAGCAGGGAAATTGACTCTCATCAACGTTGTTCTGGCAGCATTCCCAATCTTCACTTGTTCCATTTCATTATCCCCCAATTCGATTATTCAGGAGATTGTAAAGATCTTAGATGCTTCCTCTCACAAGGAGGAAAACAAAATGAAAGTAAGAAGCTTCATCTTATCAATTGGGACACGGTATGCAGACAAAAAGAGAGTGGAGGAGCGGGTGTCAAAGAATTGGCTGCTATGAACCTTGCGTTAGGTGCTAAAATCATTTGACAAATGATCTCATGAAATAGAGCCTGGTATAAGGATGCACTAAGGAATAAATACCTAAATGGAAATAGAGAAAGATGCTTGACTATCATTTTAATTAACCAAAATGTGTTTCCAATCTGGAAATTATGCCAAAATGCAACATTCATCATCCAAGACAATCTGTGATGGTCAACTGGCAATGAAAGGAAAATTCAGATTTGGGAGGACAGTGTGGGCATTGCACAACAACGTGACATATTCGTGGATCTCAAGAGATGGATGGACAGGAAAAATATCTCCACGATCAGTGACATATCATGTTGGTATAGCAGTGGAAGATGGGCTAGGTGGAGAACCTTGGAAACGCCAAATCGATTGAAGCTGGACTACAATCTACTGCAAACGCTCCTCCAAGGTTCATTGCCAATCCACATCAATTTAAAAGATTCCAGAAGCTGGGGAAATTTAGGAATATACATAGTGAAGGCTCGATACAATTCAATTCAAAATAATAGCAAAAAAGAAGGCCTCTGGAAAAATGTATGGAGCGGTCATGGACTTCCTAAAATTAATTTTTTTTGCCGGCTCTTAGTTCATCAGAAAATCCTGATAGCCAAGAATTTAAAAAAGAGGGGAATTGAAGGACCATCTTGTTGCATTTTGTGCAAAAATGCATAAGAAACACAGAAGCATCTCTTTCTAGATTGCCCCTTCGCTAGTGAGGTATGGTGCTCAGCTCTTAAAGAGCTTCATTTTAATATCACTCTCCCTACAAATTGGAAAGATTTCTTTGCGTGTTGGAAAGACTATTACCAAGGTACTTTATTTAAAAAACCAGATTTCAAGAGAGCATGGGTTGCACTCCCCAAACATGTCCGATGGAAGATATGGATAGCCATAAACAAAGGTTTATTTGAAAACTTGAATCTATCTCCGGTCAGAGTCTCCTCCTCTGCCAAAGCATTATGGACAAAAGCTATTATGTCAAATGGATTGCAGCACTAACATCTTGAGTCATTAAACTCCACTAAAAAAATATGGATTAGAGATCTTCTTTTACCTCTCAATCCTACTCCGAAAGACGCCAAAAAACCCAATCCTTTAATATGGCAGATCCGAAAGAACCCCGAAATTTTCAGCAAATGGTGGACAAAGTTGGATTGTTATACTCTGTTCTTTGATGGGGCCCACAAAGGAAATTTGAGATTGTCAGGTGCGGGAGGGGTAATTTTTTATCCAAGGGTGAACAAACAGAAAGGTTTTTCTTGGGGCATTGGGAGGAAAACCAACAACTATGCGGAATGGTTAGCTTTACTGAAAGGGATAGAAATTGGTATCACTCTTGGAATCAAAGATCTAGTAGTGTTCGGGGATTCACTACTAGTCATTAGAGAGGTAAGGAAGCTGGTCAAAAATTATAAAATCCCTTCCAACAATATGCATCACATTTTCAATAGTCTTATTAGTGAATTTAATCCTGTCAACTTTCTTCATATACTTCGATCAAACAACCATTCCACAGATCAAATGGAAAACACGAGAGTGCAACTTGACTATGGTTTCATGATTTGCAATGGCAATATTCCTGAACATTGTTGCGTCCCTTGATACAAGAGCAGTTTTTTTTCCATCCATTGAAGAATCCATTCTCATTGTCATTAAAAGAGTTTAGGACAGCTGTAAGCTTTTCTCTGATATGTTCATTTTTTTTCTTCTCATTCTCGGGAAATTTGTAAGAATTTATAGTCATCTCATATTCGGACTATTTCGAAATAAGATTCATTTTGTAAGGGAAGAGAAAGATATTATGGTTTTTGAAGTCCTATGGATTCGATCCATAGATATGCTACAATATTTTCTTATTCTTTTTTAATACAATCACCACTTTCTCGTTCTTGTTAAAAACAAAAAGGCTTTCAATTAAAAACAACAAAAAGAAACAGCCAATGTTGGTTCCATGCTTGATCACTTTTGGACAAAATTGCATAGCAGTAGTATTGTCTTCAATATTGTACAGGACTATTGGACCGACCATTCCATCACTTTGTTATGAATCCTTGCCAAGAACAACTGAATTGATCTATGCTTGCAGAGATCAATGTGAAGGTAAAAGTTATTTCAGTCTTCTGTCGTCACTATCTTTTGCCATGCCAATAGCCAAAAAAAGACATTGAATCTAAATCGTAGATGCATGTTTGACATTGCAATTGCATTAGTTCCTTGAAATTGAACATCTTTGAATAACACCACAGTACTTTGCATGTCATGTTGTTCTTGACATTTTTAGTTGTAATTCTTTTTTTGTGGACAACATAAACGCACAAACCCATAACATTAGAAACAATGATAGACAATACATGGAATTATATTTCCACTAGAAATATCTTATAAAATCCAGTTTTTAACCAACACAACTTTTATATAGGCCATTCACAAACTCAATTTCGAGAAAGGGAAAAAAACATAGTAATTTTTTATTATCGAAACACCTTTCCCTCTTTAGTCACCACAGTCAAAGAGCTATTTGCATCTACATTTCTCTGTTGTGGAGAAAGGTGTCATGACAAAGTTTTTAGAGCACCCTAAGTGCTTAGTGCACCTTCCCAAAGCATGGTTCAGGAACCCACATGGGAAAGGTGACGAAGGCATGAAGATTCGAAACGCGTGGGCCAAGCGGGTACACACCCAAAAGATGAGTGGCCACACTCACCACTAGTGGGGCAAACCAAGAGTGTGGCACGCGGGAAAGAAGCACGGTTCATGGACAAGGTGAGCGCTCCAAGGAATGCATTGGAAGCAAGCGCAAATCGCACCAGCAATGCGCTTAGGAGGAGCACCAGTTGGCGGATGAGCGAGTGGATAGAAGGGTGTTGACAAAGGAAAGGAGCCTGAGAGCGTGCGCAAAGACAGAGCGTTCAGACGGTGAGCGTTGTGTGTTGGGTTCACGACCCACCTTTGGTGTGGGTGCCCACCCCTTGGCGAGTCGGTAATGGACGCGATGCACTAAGATGTGAAGAGCATGCTAAAGGCAAGCATGGGCAGATGGTGACTTAGGAGAGCCAACAAGAAAGCATGGGTACTAAGTTAGAGGGAGATCCACTTGGAGGAGCTCCCATTGAAACAATGAATCCTATATAAAGAGAGCGCTAAGTCATTTGGACATCAACAAGGAAGGGGATCATCAACGAAGTCAAGAGGTCTGAACTCGCGAATGAGGATAGAGAAGGTTGGGCGTCTACGGCAGGAGACAATCTTTTACTTTTTGTAACTCTTGTATTTTTCTGTCGTGTAGCAGCAAGTTTGGGTGTGCACCAGGAGCTCTGCCTTGGGCAAATCCATTGATGTAGCTCTATTCATATTTGAATAAAACTTCAAAGTGCTATGCTATTTGGGTGACCCACAATTTACTCTTTGTGTTTTTTTACTTGGTTTTGCATACTTGTTATTTGGGTAAGTGTAGATTGTGTCGGCAAGACTAAATGAGCCTAAGTAAACCATTAAAGAGTTAAAGTTTTAAGAGAATAATTTATGCAAGTTGGTTTAGGCATAGTCCGTTAGAGTACACCAAGTTGGCCAAGCCCTCGGAAGGTTTCTAGACGGTGTCGGACGCATAACAGGCCGCATATAGTGGTTGTGTGGTGTGGCTGTGACAGGTGGTATTAGAGCTTAGATTTACGGCAGCATTGAAGTAGACGACGTCGTCAAGATGAAGGTGGTTTCATAAAAAGGTATTAGGTAGCCAAGCTAAGCTATAGTTCAATTTTTGGCAAGTCACTTAGGCGTAAAAATGCTAAGTGTTGGACTGGGTGCAGGTTTCCGAAATGGTGTCACAGAAAGGTGTCATGCTTTGGGCATGAAGCATTCCATAGAGTCAAGCGTTCCACTGAAGAACGCACCGCAGAGGTGGGTTCTCCACAGAGGTGAGCACTCTGAAGACGAGCGCTCTGCAAATGAGTGCGTCGTAAAGACAACACTTCGCAGAGTCAAGCACTCTGTAGAACAAGCGCTCTGCATAGGCGAGTGCTCCGTAGAATGAGCGCTTTTCATAGGCGAGCGCTCCATAGTAGGATGCACTACAAAGCAGGCGCTCCATAGGTAGCACTCAATAGACAGGAAGGTAACCGCACATCACGCCCTCGATGGACTGAGGAGCACACGCTCAACAGATCGTGACAGCGCGCTAAGTAAGAAGTGCACCCAAGTAAAAACGAAGAAGTGCGTTGGGAAAGGAGGTGGTCTGTGAACAGAAGGTGCGCACCAGGAAGAGGCATGCTCCACAGGAAGAAGATGTGTGCTTAGAAGGAAGGCGTGTTTGGTAGACACATGCTTCGGCAAAACAATTAAGGGGAACCACGTCAACAAAAGGCATGCACTCAGTGGAAGCATGTGACAGCAACAAAATGAAGGTAGGCCAGGAGGGTTCACCCAGAGAAGAAGTGCTTAGGAGTGATCAGAAGTGCGCTCGATGATAGGTTGTGGACTTGACACCAAGGAAGAATTTCGGCAACGGCTGGAAGTCTGCAGAACCACAACATAGGAGTGTGTTGAATTCGGCAAGATGGGAGAGCTCATTAGGAAGGACACACTTGTACAAAACAATTTGCAAGTGTTGGAACCACTTGTAGAAATGCAGGAGAGTGCCTCTATCGAAGAGCAGACCCGTGACACGATTGTGAGGATGGAGGACACAATGAGAGCAGGTTGTGAACATTTGTCAGATGCCCTGAAGGAAATGGCAGAAAGCATTTGAGATTTGGGACAGGTTCTTAAGGAAATTCTTCAAACACAAGTGGAGCAAGAAGAACTCTGGTTGCAGGAAGCTCGGATCAAAACCAAGATGAAATTGAAAACTAAGTCAAAAGGCACTCAGGGAGAGCCGAGTCGGGAGAGATCGGAAGAGTCGAAGAAGAAGAAGGTTGCATGTTACCTATGTGTGGAAGGTCATTTTGTAAAGAATTGTTCGTTTAAGGTAGCATTTGTTGCACAAGAGGACCCAACAGCACGGATGACAGCGATGACAATCCTTGAAGCACCTTCATACGAGATTTCTGAGGCATTGAAGGCAATAGAAGCTTGCCTTAGAGAAATGACAAAGGGTTGTGACACAGAGCTGCAAGGAGCGCAATATAGTCTAAACTTCATAGAAATGACGGTGAGTGGGCTAAAGGTTTCTACTTTAGTTGACACAGGTGCTACTCACAGCTTGGTGAGAAGCAAGACTGTGATATCTCTTCATAGTGGGATGGATTTCAGCCAAGCAAAGTTCAAGGCAGTGAACTTTGAGGTAAGATATGTGATGGGAAGGATAAACACAACCCCCATTTGAGTCGGGAGATGGCACGACAACATGGATTTGAAAGTTGTTCCGTTGGATGAACACTCAATGATCTTAGGACAAGACTTTCTTTGGTTGGCTAAGGCTATTCCAGTTCCACATGAAGGATGTTTGGTGTTCTTGGAAGAGTCTGGTACATAGATCTTACTTATGACTCAAAAGAGCAAGTTGGGACGTAGACCGCGGGTGTCTTCGATGCAGATTTTCGAAGACCCAGGCATGTGCAGGAACTTTCCATAACGTAGCATGGGGAAGAAGACAGTTTCAGTAGCAAAGAATAAGCCAAGTGCAAAAAGGAAGGTTGATTGGTCCGCAGCAGGAAGGTTAGCAGCGTTAGAAGAACGCATGGCTTCAGTCAGCGAGGAGATTGTAACCTTGTGCATTTCAGAAGACCCTTTGCAGCAGCATAGGAGCAAACAGTTGGTTTATCCAACACCACTTGCAAAGTTCACCAATGGAGGTACATTGGAGTTGTCACTTAGCAGCCAAGGTAACGACAGATCATTCAAGAGAAACCTTGATGAAAATTCACTCGAGGAGGTGTTAGACAAAATGCAAGTCTTGGAAGAAGTCATGGACAGAGAAAACACCAGCAAGGATGTTCCACCACATAACACAGAGGACATAGTGGCATTTTGCATCCATGCCATAGGCATTCTAGAAATGCAGTTGACACGAGATTGGTTGGGGCAGGTTGGCTGCCAACCAAATGAAGTGGAAGCAGTACTTGCTTACTTGGAAAGCAAGTGGTTGTTGGAACAAGCAAATGAAGAAGTGACCAAGGAGGTTGTGGCAGAATTAAGAATTCTTCAAGAGTAGGAAACGTTGGCATGTCTAGACGGGTCAAGGCACCAAGGAGTGTGCGAAGACAAGGTAGGAAATCCATTTAAAGGGTTGAGCAAAGAAAACAAGAAGCAATCCAAGAAGAGGTCGCAGCAAACGAAGTGTTAGTTTTTCAACATTTAAGCTAGCATTATGTTAAGATCTTTTCACTAAGAGAATAACAAGCACAGCAATCACATAAGCACATCACAAGAGACAAGAGACACAAAGATTTTAGGAGGGGAAACCATAAATGGAGAAAACCCCTCAACTTCCTCTAAGATAGTATCACCATAAGATGTGATCCCAAAACAGTAAGATGACCTCCCAACACAATAGCAGCCTTATGTCTTCTGTCAAGCCAAAGTATTTCCTTCTCCAAAGGTGCGCCACACTTGAGAGAGCAAGTGATGTAATTCACAAGTGATAAATAGAGAGACTCTCACTCTCTATTTATATTCTTCCGTTGACTTGAAGTGCACTCAACCATGTAGGCTTAACTTACAATTACTTACTCGAGCCTACACCTTAATTAGTGTATAATAACCCAAGTGCCCCATAACTGTGGGGACTTACCTAATGACTTGATATGACTTGTTTACATTATTAATCCTCCCAATCGGAACATCGGGGTATGACCACATGACTCAAATACATAATAGAAACATCCCAGAATAAACATCGGGTTACAATATATGAAATACATAGAAGAATACATTCCGAAGTTACATATACATCAACACTCCCTCTTAACTAGGAAGGTATGCTTTCGACACGATTTTCAGCACTGGTCTTCTTCTCTGCATCAACTGGATCATCTTCATCTTCAAGTCATCTTCATCTTCAAGTCATCTGGATCTGGATCATCTCTCGATCTGGATCATCATAGAACGTCATCACTAGATCTAGATCATCACTCAATCTGGATCATCATCACTGGACTGGATCTGGATCATCACTCGATCTGGATCACTACTGTTGGATCTGGATCATCACTCGATCTGGATCTCTCAGAGTCATCATAACTGGATCTGGATCATAGCTCGATATGGATCTCCACTAGTCATCATCATGTGTGTACTATCTCGTCATAGGAAGTTCTATAGAGCCAGCCCTTTTTCATACTGGTTGTAGGCCTACTCTCCTGTAGGTCTTCGCCCAACACTTACATCTGACCTACTCATCAGAAAGGCACGCCCAGCACTTACATCTGACCTGCTCGTCAGAAAGGCACGCCCAGCACTCACATCTGATCATGTAGTAAACTACAATCACATCAGAAAGGCCCAGCACTCACATTCACCAGCATGATAGGCACAATCAACTATCATCTGTGAAATGGCTCTGCACTTATATCTGACCTACTCGTCAGAATGGCACATTCACCCAGGCCGAAACACATCCTACCACAATGATGAATGACTTTCACCCAGGCCAGAGCCCCTCCTACCACAATGATGAAAGATTTTCACATTCACCCAGGCCGGAACACATCCTACCACAATGATGAACGAATCTCACCCAGGCCGAAGCCCCTCCTACCACAATGATGAGAGATTTGTGCACTCACATCTGACCTGGTAGAAACTGAATCCTACACTCTCTGTCAGAATGGGCCCCAGTCCCTGACTGAGCTACCTAGTAACAGACCAGGCGCCTCCACTCTCCTGGAGAGTGGCAGTTTCCCTTACATCCGACCTGCTCATCGGAATGGCCAGCACTCACATCTGTCATGGGAGGAACTTAATCCTTTAGCCATGACCAGAATGGCTCTGCCCT
>LPNX010368914.1:193388-230418 GCA_001517045.1 Pseudotsuga menziesii
AAATACTTACTCGAGCCTACACCTTAATTAGTGTATAATAACCCAAGTGCCCCATAACTGTGGGGACTTACCTAATGACTTGATATGACTTGTTTACATTATTAATCCTCCCGATCAAAACATCGGGGTATGACCACATGACTCAAATACATAATAGAAACATCCCGGAATAAACATCGGGTTACAAGATATGAAATACATAGAAGAATACATTCCAAAGTTACATATACATCAACACGAAGATAGCGATGGTGTCTTCGGTTGACTCGCACGACAGCACAGAAGTTGCGAAGGATGTGAGCATCATGGTGTTTGGAATTGGTGAATCTGAACTAAGTCCATCTCGATTGAGAGAGTTAGGATGCAGTGATGTAGGGATTGAAGTGGCACTAAGGCACTTGTGTCAAGAATACTCCAGAGGCAGTGGCTAGCACCACTCGTCGATCTGCGTTGGATGAAAACAATAGCACTTGGGCTCACTATCATTGGCGACGATGGTGAGACCCTAGGCACCTTGGAGAGGTTTCCTAAAAGATGAATTTCACCAAGGTAAAGATGCAAGAATCTTGAGAACATTGAAAAGGAATGCTAGAAACGTGATTTTAGAATGGTGAAGTTTGTCTCAAGTGGTAGATGTTATGTTTGGACTAGCTACCTGACCGATCTATCCATGAGGTGTACAACAAACGGAAGCAGGACGAAAGGGATGTAGTACAGGTTGCAAGTAGGTGGTTAGAATCATGACTGTGGATGATCTCATGAACAGTTCAAAATTTGTGACAAGCGTGGCTTAAGATCACATGAAGAGTTGCAGCGGATGGCGTTGTCGAGACGACAATAGTTTTAACTGGGGGAGGCTGTCATGGCCAAGTTTTTAGCGCACTTGCCCAAAGCATGGTTCAGGAACCCACATAGATAAGGTGGTGGATGCGTGATTGTTCTAATTGCATGGTCCAAGCAGGTGTGCACCCACAAGACGAGCGCCCACACTCACCGCCGGCGTGGAAAACCGTGTGTGTGGCAGGCAGGAAAGAAGCACGGTTTGGGGACAAGGCGAGCGCTCAGTATCATGCTTACGAGGAGTGCATTGGTAGTTGGCAGATGAGTGCGATGATAGAAGGGCGTCGACAAAGGAAAGGCACCCGAGAGAGTGCGCAAAGACGGAGTGTTCAGACGTTGAGCATCAGGCGATGGGCACACGACCCATTTTTGGCATGGGAGCCCGCCCCTTAGCACATCAACAATGGGTGTGATGTGCTAAGACATGAAGAGCATGCTAAATACAAGCGTGAGTGAATGGTGACTTAGGTGAGCCGACAAGAAAGCATGGGTGCCAAGTTAGAGGGAGGTCCACTTGGAGGAGCGCCCATCTAAACGACGAATCCTATATAAAAAGAGCACACTAAGTCATTTGGACATCAACAAGGAAAGGGGTCATCAATGAATTCAAGAGGTATGAACTCGTGGAGGAGGACAGAGAAGGTTGGGCATCTGCGACAGGAGACATTATTTTACTTTTTGTAACTCTTGTATTTTTCTGTGGTGTAGCAGCTAGTTTGGGCGTGCACCAGGAGCTCTGCCTTGGGAAAGTCCATTGATGTAACTATGTTCATGTTTGAATAAAACTTCAAATGGCGCTGCTAGTTGGGCAACCCGCATTTTACTCTTTGTGTATTTTTACTTGGTGTTACATACTTATTGTTTAGCTAAGTGTAAATTGTGTCGGCAAGGCTAAATGAGACTAAGTAAACTGTTAAAGAGCTAAAGTGTTAAGAGAACGATTTTCATAGGTTGGTTTAGGTGTAGTCCGTTAGAGTACACTGAGTTGTCCAATCCCTTGGGAGGTTTCTACATGGTGCCGGCAGGCACAACAGGCCATAGATAGTGGTTGTGTGTTGTGGTTGTGACAAAAGGTTCCTTCGTTGTCCCATGTTGCACTACTTGTTCAATGATTATTCATCTTTTCCTTTCTCTGTTTGCTTTTGTAAGAATCTAAAACTTATGTTTCTTTTTTAATGTTGCATTCCATATGGAGATTGAAACAAATCTATTCAGTATTCCAAAGGGAAAAACGAAACAAGGCAATAGAAAACTCCTTCTCCTTTGCAATATGTACTAGAAATAGTGATAATGACAACAACTTCAATAGCAGTGGCAATTCCAATAGCTAACAACCCAAATATGTTGGTCCCTTTTACGTTTCCAAACTTTCTAGAGAAAAATAGATTTAATTAGAATTTGTGTCCTTCTATTAGCATTGCATCATTTATTATCAACAATTGTTTTTTCATTTGTTATTGATTTATGATTTATTGTTTCTTATGCAATTGGAATTGCATATTAAAACATGTAGCTATAGATTCATCTCCTATCAAACAATTATGCACAAAACCACAAAACAATGTCTTTGAAGGGGACGTCGTGGTAGTTTATGGACCTATGCAAAACCAAACAGAAAACTCCCCTGTAAAAACAAAAATTGTGCATGTAGATTTAGTTGATAGACATGGCCTAATTACCATTATAACTAGCATAAATTAAAACTTGATCACATGCTTTGGTAGTTATTTCTCTGCTGGAAAAAATATTAAAATTAGTGGCTTTGATCTAAAAAAGGGACAATATGACCATGTGGATGCAATGTTCTCCATACCAATACTAGCAAACACCATAATAGAGCCAATTGAGCAAGTATGTAAAGTGTGGTGCTTGCCACCATACGTGATTATCAATGAGGTCATTTCATAGAATGAGTCCTACGTCATTGGCTATGTCACAACAATTGTTGTGGCATGTCAATACAACAATAAACAATTGGATTTCTACATCGGAGATAGTGAAACAACAAATAATTATGCGACTGGAATGTTCACCTCCTCTAGATAAATGGCATTGCTTAACAATCTTGAGTTCTTGTTTACTCATTTCCTTTCTAGCTAGTCAAGTAAAGAAAAAAAACACATATAGCTTCGAACAATTGCATTTGTTGTGGATATCTCATTATCATTTCCTATTGCTTTACCAACTTCAGGTGAACGAAGGATACAAAAAAAATTATTTTGAGTATAGCAACAGCTCGTAGCTAATGAACCACCTCTTTATCTATTCAAAAACACAATAAGAAATGGTTGTAGAGGAATTCACATGATAAATACCTCCTAGTCCACGTTTATTGATCCTTTGAATGATGATTATGCAATCTAGAATTTGAGTCCAGTTATTGAATAAAAAACACAGGTGACTTACCAGTATTGTTCCATACTTTTCCATTTGAAACTAGGATTGCATTTCAACCATTTAAAATGCGTTCAAGTTTTCTCCAAATGTTGTATGCAATTTTTTGTACCAATAATAGATAGAATTGATTTTGTGTACAAAAAATTGTTGCTTGTGATTTTTCTATAGAATGTTGATATTGGACTTACATCACAAAATTGTTTATTTTTCTATATAGTTTAACTGAAACATCGGTCTTATCTCAACACTTGAAAGAGAAAAAGTAACTTGTCATTGTTGTTTGTGAAAATTTGTTAAATGATATTCTTCATGCCAAATCTCAACAAGTCAAATTGTTGCTTGTATGAACAAAGAATTTTGTAAGAGGTTGGTTGCTTTGATCTAGTACCTTATGGAATATCTCAACATTATTTTCATCATTTTCAAGAGTTGTATTAATGTGCCTTATTTATGAAATATTCCTTGGATTATTTTTCACTGCAAAAGACAGATGTTGACAAGGTTTATGCACGTTGTGTGTGTTAAGTTAAACATAGTTTGCTTCTTTACACATTTGCATAATGTGTCAACATACAACATAGACAGAAGTCTAGAAATACATAGCTTAGAAGTGCTACAAAAGTTCCCATCTCTTTTTTTTAGATGTGTGCAATTCCTTTTGAAAAATTAGTTGTATAGGCAGGTGCAGGACGGGTCATCCTTGACCCTAGATGATAAACAATAAAGACCTTTGCATGGGGATTGGGACACAAGACCAGCAATGAGGCCAAGTGGTTCGCTCTTCTTCAAGGACTAGAAATAGTATATCGAGGAATCATCTCAATCCTGCTAGTTTTTGGGGATTCTCGCCACGTTGTCCTCAAGATGCGAATAGGTTATTCAGCAGGCTCCATAAAATGCAGGAGGTATCACGACAGGATCATTGATCTACCTCTTCCCCCTATCATTTCCTACTACCACATATTAAGAGTGAATACTGCAAAGGCTGATAATTTGGCAAATAGAGGCGCCTCTCTCCCCCAAGGTTCCATCTCTTTCAATGGTTCAGAGGTATGTTTTAAACATATTCCCTAAGTCTCCCCAGGGCCTTCTCCTTCTCCATCATTTGGTCTTAATTTTTTGATGCTCCTGATTTCTTGGTTTTAGTACTTCCTCCTAAAAGCCCGTGTAGCTCATGCTTGGATGCGTGGCTTCCCTCACCCTCCCTCCATTACAACCTGTCCATCCTCTTAAATCATGTCCTTATCCTCCTTCATTTCGTGTCCTGCTCCCACGCTTTTGCCTATCCTCTCACACATGCGGTGGCCTTCAGAAGGGATTTGAGTACCCTATGTCTTCCATATCCTATTATGCATATGTTTCCCACTGGTTTCGAGCTCTCTCATGGTGTCGAGTTGTAGTCCTCTTTGCAGTATCTCTCTCAGCCTTCGTTTGGGTGGTCTCTTTCCATGTTTTTCTTGTTTATGAGCTTCTCTCGGCCTACCTTTACCCCACCTTTTGATTCTATCGTTGAAGAGTTCGTGAACCACTTCTCCTCTCTGCTAGTGCGCCCCGAGGCTACACTTCTTTCCTTCATGGCTTAAGCTGAAGGTTTCCTCTCTCTGTTGCTCTTTGATGACACCGTGGATAGGCCTATTGTTTTACCTCACAAGACCACTCAAAGATTTGTGGTTCCATCAGAGGGTGCTCTCTCTCTGTCGCTCGTTGGTGAAATTATGGACAGGCCTACTGCTTTTCCTCACGATTTTTTTCAGAATTTATGCAGCAGCAATATTCCCCCTTTAGGTGGCATGGAGTGTAGAGGCATGGGCCCATTTCAGCGCATCTTTAAGGAAGGTTTCGATGATTTGAAGATAATAGGGAAATGAAAAAATATGTAAATAAATTGGTGGATGATGTGCACTACATATCCTATCATACTAGTTTCCACGATTCGCGAACTGATCATCATGACAGGGATCTAAAAGAGATGATGGGCACAATCGACCACATCCAAGAAGACCTTCAAAAATTGTTGCAACTGAACTAGGGCAGTCATGTTTAAGATAATCATGGAAAATCCGCTCAAAAAATGAATGAAGATTATGTCACCCAACTTGTGGGGTTTCCAGGAAAACCCAAATGAATTCCACCTAGTGCATGTTTTTTTGTATAGTTTTAAATCGGCAGTTTGTTCGAATTTACACTACTACTTTTATAATTCAGAATAGGAACTACTATAGCGGTACTAGAAGGCCCTCCCTTTGGCCTGCTTTTGTTTTAGATTATGGATAAATATTATGTCACCCAACTTGTGGGGTTTCCAGGAAAACCCAAATGAATTCCATCTAGTGCATGTTTTTTTGTATAGTTTTAAATCGGCAGTTTGTTCAAATTTACACTACTACTGTTATAATTCATAATAGGAACTACTATAGCAGTACTAGAAGGCCCTCCCTTTGGCCTGCTTTTGTTTCAGACTCTCTTTTCCAACTATCATCTTCCTGCTACTATATTTTTGTATTGAATGGTTGTGCACAACCCCTTTAATATACATTATTTTATAGTTTTTGTTATAAAAAAAGGTAGTTGTATAGGAAGTAAAACTGGTTCTATCAGAGTTGATGCTCTGATTTGAATCAAGCAGGAACAAAGTAATTGTGTGCCCTTTCTTTGTTTTAATACAGGACATAGTAAATTGCTACAAATTACAATCCATGGTTTGAATGCAAATGATTTGGGATGTTCATAATATGCATCCTTTTCAATGCCTGCATCTAAATTGTTTCCATCTTGAACTATTCAAAAGACATGAAACAAAACAGGAGGAAAAAAAATAATCAAACCAAATGGCATTTGTTGTTGAACATGAAAAATATTTTTACATTGTTTGTGTTGAAAATATATTGATATTGCATGTATTTTTTATAATTTTTCTCTCTTTGCAAATGTAATTGATATATGGAACACTCAAAGCTAAGAATGCATTTGCAGCACCTTCTTCAATGTATATGTGATGAGTATAAATGGCCAATTATTCAAAATACCATTGTATGTGCATTCTACAATCATGAAACAACTACTACATATGAACACAATTTGGACTACAAGTTGGAGACAAAGGATAGTCTCATCGAATGTAGAATACACGGGACACAGTTGAAAGGATATTTCCCAGTTGTCACAAATGTCTCCTATGAAGAGTATTCAAACAATGTTTCATCAACAATTTTCAACTTGTGAAAACTCTGTTGTCAAAGACTTTTTGATCTAGTAATGTACAATAGAATCATTGGCATTGAAAAAATTTGAACACTAGGTATCAAAACGCGGTGTTATTTCTCTATATTGAATTTCCCTGCCCTTGCATTTGACAATGCAACAATCCACGTTTCTGCGATACATGTTTTCCTGTGCAATTGAAAAGCTTCCTTGCACATTTCAATTGCTATGATTTCATTACAAAAAAAAAGAAAGAAACTTGAACTAAACCATACTTTTGTACGTTTATCTGTCTCTACATCTATCTACTTTGCTTGCAAAATAATACAATTTTCCTCCATAATATAAAGTTCTCTACTAAAAATTGAAAACAATAAATAAATACATTGCAAAGTTCATATAATGCAACAAAAAAATGTATGCTATCAAGCTTGTGCTCTTCCACTCTTCTAAGAACTTAAAACCTTCATGGAATTAACCCTAGCGACATATTCCTAACATCATCGTAATGCATATTTCCTTGCTCTCTCAAGAAATTTTACTTCAAGCCCTAGTCAATTTGTTTTGAATTCTATGTAGATTTTAGTTCTTGAATTTTCAAATAGCAAACCTTCATTTAGACATTTACAAAAAACCACTTTACTACTTCACTAGAATATTGTTTATGTTTTTTATCTTTTGACATCTTTTCTTCCATTTTCACAAGCTATTTATCAAGCGTGAATTTACCATCAACCTATTCCACTTTGACAGGTATGCCTCTTATCTATTTGATTCTAAAACAAACACATTTGTTAGATATTTTCTCCTTTTTGAAATGCTTGTTAATTAAATTTCCTTTGATTTGTTTTTTTTTTCAGAAGAAAAAATCTAATCCTTGATATTCATATAGAGTCAAAGGAAATGGTTACATATCCAGCTGGCGAAGAAACAAAATAGTACCTAGTCTGAAACCTGAACAGTCCATAATCAACCCAGCCCCTAATACAATATGAGTCATATAGTGATGTTGGATCAGACAAATGTTGTCAACAAGATATACGTGCGCTACAAAAGTCTACATTCCTCCATGAACATCAAACATGACAATAGAGAGCACAAAATGAATCCATACCTTTTATCTCGGGAGGCTCTCTGGGGATGACTAAGTCAAGCATAGGTGCACTTTCAAACAGAAACATAGTGCCCATTAAAGGATACTGAGCTCCAACAAAATAGCTAAAGAAACAAAGGATACAAGCTCCATTAAAATATCTAAAAGAGATGTAAATTGCCTCCCCCAATAATGTCCTCTTCATAGCATTCCATGAAGGAAAGGTGGCCTAAGGCAAAGGAGAGAGCCTCCTTGGATAGGACATCTGCCCTCATGTTGTGCTCTCTATATACATGTTGAAAGTACAGTGTCAGGAAATATTTTTTCAACAAAGCAATATTGTCACACAAATAAACCAAGTCTAAACTAGAAAGGGTTACTTTATTTTTAGCCCAATTGATCACCACAGAAGAGTCTCCAAAGATATGTAGAGAAGGAAGACCAATAGCTTCAGCGAAGTACAATAAGACCCATAATGCCAACAATTCATCCTTGGTGTTAGTGATATGACCACATCCCAACTTAAGATTAAAAGAATGCACAGGACTGATAGCAAGAAAGATACCAACTCCACCGATTGAAGATGTTGCAGCTCCATCAAAGAATCCAAATGGATACACAATACCTTGATTTGTTATCAATACATGTTTACAACTACTTCAAATTCAAAAGCAAGTAAAATTTTTGTGTTGATTTGTTGTCTATCACATAGTCTAGTTTCATTTCATAGACTATGCCATTAATTTGTAGAACAAGTGTTCGAGCACTAGCGATGCCAATGCTAGAAATCCTAATATTGCCTATAACGATACCAAATATTTTGCTCTAAAAAGTTGTCAATCTCCTTATTCATGGCCTTGTAATCATCCTAGACCAAAGTTCTAAATTCAATTGGAACTTTGTAATCTTCTCCAAATTTGGAACTTTGCATTTTGCTTGGTGTATTCTCTTCTTCTCTATTTATAAAGTTATCTTCAAGTGCAAAATATCAAAAAACAAGACAACACAAAAACAACTGGGAAAAAACAAAAAAAAACAAGACCCTGGTGTTTATAACATTTTCTCTCTTCTAATGCAGTTCCTGTACTTTGGCTATGGCACGACTCCTCAATTTAGAGGGAAAAAAACAACATAGAATTATTCCATCTCATAAATTGCTTTCCTAACCATGTCATTGGAAATCAAATTCATGTTCTATGGAATTATGCTTGTTGCAATAATTGATTGCATTAATACTTTAGGTAGAACATATAAATGATATCCATTTCTGAAATCGAAAATCCTATCGTGATGCAGGTTCCATGCTAGCAATTGCTTTCCTAACCATGTCATTGGAAATCAAATTCATGTTTTATGGAATTATGCTTGTTGCAATAATTGATTGCATTGATACTTTAGGTAGAATATATAAATGATATCCATTTCTGAAATCGAAAATCCTATCATGATGCAGATTCCATGCTAGCATTTGCAACTAGGAAAATGTCTCATTTGAATATTTTACAATGCCATTGCCTCTGTTTATCTGCATAGATGCTTTAACTATCAAAATACAAATGTATTGCTCAATTTCCCCTCCATGTTTGGCATTTGAATCATTGCATTGTTGCAACAACACAAAATTGTCTTATTAAAAAGTTTCAAACACATATGGTGTTGTTATGTTCTTCCCTATCTTAACCATTGTTTATACATGGTATGCACTTGCAAGTTCATGTACATGCACACAATCAGGGACAAATTGATGATGCTTCAATTGCTTTTTGTCACCTTTTTTCAAATTCCACATGCAAAACTAGAATGGTTGTAATGCCTTGATGACAAAGATCTATAGACCACACATTTCAATATATACATAGAATTTCAACATTTCAAATCTTGTTAATTGTTGACTGAAAACGTAAACATACAAAAAACACTTAGAGATATTGTATGATACTTAAATGGTTATCTATTACATGTGTTAAAAATACTCCATAGAAATTTTGCAACTGTCCTTAGCTTTTCCAGTTGTAGTTGCACGTTCATATCTATTGAAATTTAGAATACATAGACAGTTTTGTATGCTGCACCAACTCAAATTTTTTGAATAATTAAAAACAAACCGGCTATAAGACTTTCTAATGTTATTCATAATTTGCAATTATTTTTCAATGTATGCCTTTTCAACATTTTAAATGTCACTAATTGGTTCGTGTCTATGGTCAACAACTAGAATCTTTGCACTTGAGTTTGATCAATTGTTATTAAGCATTCCCTCCTTCAACACACAATTTGTTTTATGTTATCTTTCCTTATGCATTGGAAATGAACCAAGTTAAACGACGGGTAGTTTGTGGACCATTGGTTTCTCAGTTACATTTATTTTGGTATTGTTCCCGTCTCGATAACAATTTCATAATTGTTCTCATGTTTTTCATGTCCTGAAACACCAATTATATTATTTGTAAGATTGATTATGTAATGGTTTGGGATGGCGAGAGCAGGGGGAGTCTACTTCAATTCTGAAGGAATCAAGCTGAAAGAGTGCACTTGGGGAATCGACAAGAAGACTAACAATGGGGCAGAATGGTTAGTATTAATAAAAGGCCTGGAGCTGGAAATGAAAGATGGCATTGAGGAACTGGAGGTCTTAGGTGACTCGTGTATGGTCATTGGGGAAGCACGAAAACTGATGATCAATTGAAAGAATCTAGTTACCAAGACTCGTCATCTCCTAAAATGTATTGTAAATGATTACAAATCTATCAACTTCTTTCACGTTTTGAGAGAGAATAATAAACAAGCAGACATTATGGCCAATAAGGGAGTGGGACTAGATTGCGTAGACCTATTCTACTTTTGTATCCTCCTACTTGGGAAGATTGTAAGGAGTTACAATACTCATAGAATAGGAAATGATAATGAAAAAAATAGAATGTAAAAGGAAGCACAAGGAGGCATGGATTTGGTCTTCCTCTGGGAGCAGTCTGTGTCCAAGTTATTGTAACAACTAATTTCTCACTTTTTAGAAAATTTCTTCAACTATTTTTGTTATAAAAAAAATATTGATTATGTAATGGCACACAAACTTTGAAAAGAAGTAATCATAATAGTCATGTGAAGCATTTTTTGGCTTGTCAACAATTTTTTGTTTAAATATACAACCTCCATTGTTTAGCTTGCAATGGCATTTTCTTTTTATTATGGACAACATTATATATGCCAGTAATATTATAGTTCATTAATGGCATGACTTCTTGTGTCATTTGCAACTATCTTAGAATGCATGCAATTGCACAATGAAATTATTTAGCATCAAAACCAAGATCGGACTATTGATACATAGGATATATATTTTAGATGAAAATGCATTGCACATAGTCCTTAGTTTAATTATGTTCATTCTTTAGGTTTGCATATGGAAAATATAAATATGTTTCAATTAAGTATACACAAAGCAAAATACATTTGGTATTTGCATTTCCAATTACAATGATGCATAGTACATGGTTATGATGTAGGTGCAAAATAGCATTACAATACGATATACCTTGAGTATGTGTTGATTAGTTTTGATGCAATATACTGTATCATGGTTTTTTCCGATGTTTATTGAAAACATAAACAAATATAAAGCACTTAGAAATATTGTGTACTATTTGAATATATATATATATATATATATATTTCTTGTGTTAAAAATCCTCCATACCAATTCTCCAACTATCCTTAGCTTTTCCACCCATAGTTGTACATTGTTTTGTATGTTGCACCAACTCAATTTTTTTGAATAATTAAAAAACAATCCAGCTATAAGCCTTTCTAATGTTATTCATAGTTTGCAAGTATTTCTCAATGCATGCCAGGGATACAATGCCAATTATATTATTTGAAAGATTGACTTGGAAATAACACAAACTCTGAATTCAGGTGGTCATATTAGTCATGTGAAGCATTTTTTTTTTTGGCTTGTCAACAGTTTTTATTCATAGAGTCGGCCTCCATTCCTTATATTACAATTTTAATTACATAAATATATTCAAAAAAATTGTACTATTTTATCATTATGGCATTTTCTTTTTATTATGGATAGGATTATTTATGCTAGTAATACTATAGTTCATTGATACCATGACTTCTTGTGTCATTTACAAACTATCTTACAATCCTTGCAGTTGCATAATGAAATGATTTAGCATCGGAAATATCAAAAACAAGATCAGATTATTGATACATATAATATATATTTCAAATAAAAATACATTTAACATAGTCCTTAGTTTAATTATGGCCATTCTTCATGTTTGCATATGGAAAATAGAAATATGTTTCAATCAAGTATACACAAAGCACCATACATTTGAAATCTCATTTTGCATTTGCAATTACATGATACATAATACATGGTTATGATGCAGGTGCAAAGCAACATTGCAATGTAAATACCTTGGGTGTGTATTCGTTGGTTTCAACGCAATATATGATATTATGGTTTAAATTCCATTACTTGCATCTCATATTGCCTCGTAGCGAAGCTTGTTTTTATAAACACATGATAATGACTGGGATGCTTTCTGAACTTTGAAGAATGGAAGTGAATGTCATAAAATATTGAACTTCAATGATGGAGCCATAATTGGAAATTATTTTTACTAACCAATCAAACATTTGGCACTTGCCCTCCCATGATGTCTACTTTTTTCCTAGATTTAATATTGTTTCATGTGGTTTATTGATTTCGGTATGCATTTGGATTATTTTGTTTTTTGAAACTATATAATTCACATCAATGGATTCTTTATTGTGATAGTACTATTTGTAATAGGTTTATTGATTTCGATATGCATTTGGATCATTTTGGTTTTTTGAAAAGGCTATAATTCAATTCAATGAATTGTTTATTGTGATAGTACTATTCGTAATAAGTTGCAAGAATTATTTCATCCCATGTACAATATTCATACTTCTCGAAAATGTATTCTTTAAATTGCACATGTTAAGATTATAAATAAAAAATAACTTCCGCAAATTATATTGAACCAAATTTCTACTCCACATCGAAATCAAACCTCAAGACTTCATTCAAATCACTCATCAACAACCATTGTACATGACATCATCGGGGACATTTCCACCTCATGGATCTTGTTTAATAACATTTCAAATCTATGCTAAACCCAAACCACAAAGTATATATAAAAAGAAAAAAGAAAAAATAATAATGAAAATTATTATATTAAAAAAAAATCCTTTATTGATATCAATTAAAAAAAGTACAGTTTCAAAAACAAAAATAGTGGGCATGAATCGAAAAGATTAGTTCAAGAAATCAATAAACCTTGCAAGAAGGTAGGTAAATAGTGGAGAAACTAATTTTAGTAAATGTTAAACCAATAAATACTTACATTGATTGGTTAAATCAACAAGCAGGAATTCCATCTAAGCCTAGCACACAAATGGGGATTCCATCGCATTGGATCGGAACAAAATAAGGCTATCTCTTTGAAAACAAAAAATTAAATGAAGGTAATGAGAGTATAACAGGCAGATATTTGAGGAAATAACTAAAATGTACATGGAATAGAGGAATCCTTATTGATCTCCATGAGCCACCTTTGCTTCCACTGGATAATCCAATGTAGTTTAACCTCATTCTTTATTCTACCACACAAATAGTGCATGATTGACCCTAAATTGACCTAGACTTGGACTCAAATATGAGATTCATACTGACCTGGACTCAGAACACACACAAAATCAGACACCTAAGCACACAAGCACAAACAATCCAAACCATAAACAGAGGAGGAGGAAAATGTTGAAGGAGGGCGAGATTATATATATGTAAATTTCTTGTCCCACCTGCATTTAACAAATAGTTTTTTTCCTACCTTTTCCTTTCTCTCTTGAACCTTTCTTCCATTATAGATAGAGACAAGTTCCCTATTTTTTCAATTTGATTTGCAACCTTCTAGATTCATGTTTTTTTCTAAATTTCGATGCAGTTGTGAGACGATGACGAAACCCTTCTATCTTCAACTTATTTTTCATGTTTTTTTATGTCTCATACCTTCTATATCCGTGCTTTATTTTTCTAATCACAATGCAATTGGTGATAAATTCCCTCTCTCTCTCTCATCAAATAAATGTCCAAGATTTTTTTGGTTTCATATGATACCTTCTAAATTAATGTTTTTTTACTATCCATGATTTTTTTCCAGTTTCATCTCATACCTTCTAGATTCGTGCTTTATTCAGTTTCGTCTGATACCTTCTAGACTGATGCTTTTGGGAGGCTAATTTCGTTGCATTTGATTAATTCTTTTTTTTCACTTTCATGAGAGTTTATTGTTGATTTATTTGCATCTTGTGGTCGTTCTTAGGATGCATACAGATTCCATCCAGTGTTTCTAGTTTCGTTCAAAGTCAGGGGAAAGATAGTAGAGAGGTTGGGAATTTATTTTTTCTTTTATCCAATAGGGTAGGGCATGAATAATATTAGTACTAGGTTTGACCAAAATGGGAATATGGGTTGATATATGCAGGAGGAATTGGGATTGTTATTGTTTGTAACAAGAACAACAATAATGGTGGTGGTGTTTCTGGAGATTAGGGGAAGAAGAAAGGGCTTCCTACTAAGAATATGGTCGTGGAAAGAAGCTCAATGATTGGCTTTACATGCTTCAAGGTCTCTTGTTCCCAAGATGAGGAGGGTTTTTCTCTGTTTTAATTTGTAAAAACTTTCATAAATCACTAGATGAAATATTTACAAGGTGTTTATTACCTTATTTATATTTTAGGAAATAAATTATTTTCAGGAATAATATCCATTTAAGAAGCAATCAAATTATGCACATATATTTGGAAACAGCATTATTCACCATTATACATGCAAAAAATTATATGCATGTAATTGACAATTTTTTGTTTTCTATGGTGGATGGGAGGGGGATCTCACAACTACATGGCACCATCCATTCAACTATGACACACTTAGTTTAATACTCTGAAATATCTACAACATAAGATAGGAATGGTTTGTACAGCCATTCAAGCTTTGTGGAGGCCAATGAATATAATAGAGTATATTACTTTTAAATTTATTGATGGAGAATAAAATGATTTGAGAGAGAAGGATGAAATAGGTGTAGATATAAGGGTGTAATAGGGTAGATGTGTGATCAATTTGATATTAAGTTTTCTAAAATATTGAAGTGGACATGTGTGTCATAGAGGTTATTAGTTTCATTGAATTTGTTAATGTTGCTCAAGTGAAGTAGGAGCCTATTTTGGCTGCAAAAGGATGGCTTAGAAGACAACCATGCTTGAGAATATAGGTCGTATGATAGGTCATAGATTTCCATTATTTCATAAATTACTTGCTTTTGTTACAAGTTGTTGACCTAATGTTCCAATGTTTAATATTTTTTCCTTATTTATTTTGTAGTATTTTAAGTCTATTCCTTTTACTTTCATTTTGATGGGTCAGATTACTGCCAAGAAAAGTGTTGCATCCAGGCCTTCTAATCAAGCAAGGGATTCAAAAAGGATTTTTTGGAACGAGGAACGATATTTATACTACTATCAGTGGGTTATCTCAAGTTATTGGGATTGATGTAGAAGGAGAAACATGTGCAAATATATTGCCTCTAGACAAAGCTACAAGGTGAATCATTATGTATGTTAATGTTTTTTATTAATATTTTTTTACGAGATGTGTAAGTTGTTTTACTTTTAAAACTAAAATATATATGAAAGGAACAAATTTTTCCAAGAGAAATTTTATAACGTAATGCTTTCAATGCACATGTATTTTGAGAAGCACTTCTTCCATTTTATATTATTATCATATCATCTATTTTTTCCTTTCCTTTCCTTGACATCAAAAAATTAAATTCATGTGATATTTTTTAGCACAAAGATTAAAAAATATAGATTAAAGAATATAAATTTCTTAAAACCACATTACAGTGAGTTCATAGTGGAATATTATTCATCGTTGCCTTTCTCTTGCCTTGCATTATGCCTAAGCTCGACTATATCAAGAAGGGATTTCAGAAGTTGCATTAGTTGTTCAATGGAAAGCCAAACCATTGGAGAAGAATGTGAATATTAATATGCAAAATGAATTGAATAGAATCTAGTACAAGAGCATTACAGTGCCCATCTAGTAGTATATACATCTTCCCATCCTTTGAATAATTAATTGTTGGATACATGAATTTTCCCCTCCCTAGTCATTGTTCAAATTAATATAAATCACGTGGTTATTTCAATGTTTCAAACAAGTTCCCTGACGCCTACTCCATGCTTTATTTTTTACTAAGAAGAAGCTTGTCAAGTTCCCTATCCCTTGCTCTGTGGACAAAATTTTATCAAGAAGATGCTTGTCAAAAATTGAATAGATAATGTTCTAATGTGTAATTATTTTTGTATGCACCTTCAGTATGGTTGGTTAATTATTCCCTCATATGTACTTATGACCCATCTATTCTATGCAAGGTTACACAAACAGTGGGTGCAATTGAAATTGATTCCGATATAGAATCAATTGAAGAATTCAATACAGATTCAACTAAAGAATATGATACAAATTTGATACTCATCCCAAAATTAGGAATTGGGGATTCATAACCCTAACCCTAATTTATTATTATTATCTATATTTAAAAATTGTAATTATAATATTGCTAATAGTACAAGTAAGTTTAATAATTGTTAAGTACATGTTAAGGTGTATGCCTTAACCTTTGTGATTTTTTAAATGCTAAAATAATACCATATGGGTCTTATATAATATTATCAATTTGGAGTGGCTTCCCTCATGTCAAATTTAATATAGTTTGGAGATGTCGAAATTCATTTCAAATGCCGAGATAAAGTTTGATAGGAAATAATGATACAAAAAAATCTAAAATGCAATAATATGGAGATGATCAATTCAAACTACCATGGGGACCAAGGCATAGGACCACAATTTTTCGACCGTTGTTAAGCCTACCATTTCATGTGCATCTTCCCTTTCTTGAGAGCAAATTTAGGTTGTTGCTACCAAATATGCATTGGAAAAAATACCTTTGACTTCTCCTACTGTGGGAGGAAGCCACATTGACCATAACTACTATTGGTTCATTTAATTTTATGTCTATATCGATTGAATATTTTGGGACGTAAATTTTGTGAATGTGAATGGTTACGATTGAAATTTACAGTAGTAAACATCATGGGCCCTATTCATTGACATTTTAGACTGAAATCATAATTAGTAAATCCTAAATTTGGTGCAATCATGAACACTATGGTATCGAAAATGGATGCTAAGGAAAAACCCATTGAATCTTCAGGAATCTGATAAGGATCCCTAAATCTTCGATGCCCCTATGATTTTGATACAGATTCGAAGCCTAGGTGGCCGATTCCTATTACTGTGATTCAAATTCTTCTAAGAGTGAATTTTGTTGGCATCTAATTGTACTAGAGAATTGAAGTGCTCTTAGTACTAGGTGAAAGATATGTGTTATCTTTGTCATCTCTAATTACACACAATGCTTAAAAAACGCAAATAAATGTTTGCACTTGGATTTTTCTTATCTTGAGGTTAAGATGAATTCTAGAAACAAATTTTAGATGAGTGAAGTAAAATGGGGTTATTCTCAAAAATACTCATCACTATGGCCCATGGGTGTCAATTCTTACAAGTAGATGTGAATAAAGCATGATAATACTTTGAGGCTAAATATTACGATATGTTTTCCTACATTATGGCTTATTATTTTTCCCTCGGTGGTATTCTTCACATTATACAATTATCCTATGTTCCCACTACACTTTGTGATATGTTTTCCTTGGAATATACTGAACTATATAAGCTTTGGAGAAAGTAATATGTATTTTCAACACTTAAATATATGAATAATTGCATGGTTTTGTTAGCAATGAACTTATAAAAAATCATGAAAGGCAAGTATTTATTGATTATAGAGTGCCTAACGTTTCATGAACCCAAGTATGTACTAGAGATCAAGATGAATTTGGCCTTAGTATTGACATTGGAGGATAGTGGATACGTCATCTCTTTCAATTGTGGTTAGGATCTCATTCAACAAAAGGGACTTGGCATAGACTCAATACGAGCTCTTAATTCCAAAGAGGGAAAGGTATACAGGTTATATGGAAAACCTTGAGTTGGATCCAAGGGGATCTTAGATCATGGATCGATGTTATTGTTAGAGGAGGTCAAGGATCCCACTACCCAGACTTGCTTCGCAAACTTTCTATGATTTTCCTAGGGTATGTATGGGGTTGCCTAAACCTCATGAAATCTTGAAAACAATTTTGTTGGGATAACCAGGTCCTTCTATGCACTACTTGAACCCTTTTTTAAATTTCCCGATATTCTTACTTGTTTCTCAATCCTTTATGGGACATCCCAAAACATTTTGGGCACTACCCATGGCTATTCTAGGTTTTGTCATATTTTTCAAGGACTTCCCGCAGCTGCTTTGGGTTGTTAATCGACTACTTTGGGATGCCATGCTCTAGAATTTGTTGGTTGTCCCTTCATTTCTCTGTCGATGGCTAACCTATTATGTCCTTATCCTAGCTAGTTGTGGCTATTATTAAAAACTTTCTTAGAGGTATCCACTCGCTCTGAGAAGTTCAAATATTTAATCACGGCTACAAAATTCACTAATCCCAAATCTAATACACTTTTATCCAAATTAGAAGAAATATCACATGATCATCCATACAACTAATAAAACAACAATTTCACAAGTGACTCAGAATTTATCTTGTAAACCCAACTTGGGAAAACCATCTACAAAGGGGATTTCTTCTCTCTCGATCCTAGAGCAAATAAAAAAAGTATAGAATGAGTTATATAAAAAATATATGAACCTGGAGGGACAAATCCCTAGATCCGTAGCAGTTGTAGTTGCTGCTCTTGGAAAGTGCACCCTCAGCCTTACACCCTTAGTTGGAAATCTCAACTCAAACTCTATTAATCACTTAACGTTGTACTCTATGTCCAAACTCCGGGAGAATGATCTCTCAACACTTCAACTCTATTCCAGAAGAATATATGTGTCCTAAATCTCTAAAAATGACCCCCAAGAGTACAAATGTGTCTCTCTTCCTCATAAACATGTTCCAGTTGTTCTGCACTTAGTATGATTCTAAATGAACCATCATGTCCTCTCCTTAGTCACTAATGAAGGACCCTCGTTGTAGTGACCATCTCTAACATATGGGAACTATATATCTATAGTGCCCATCTGTTAGAGACATGCACTACACTCATCTCTCTATGCCCTCTCACCCCCCCACATGTGTCAACAATTGCTTAATGTCACCCACACATGTGACGTGTTGTTGGTGGTGCTAATCACCAACTGCTCTCTCTATTGTTATTTCTACTGCTCTTAATTCTCTAAAGATGCTCAATGAAATATCTCTCTCACTTCCCTAGTGAATTAACTCTCAATGTCTGAAGCCTCATAATCTCACTACTCTAAGGAATGCTTCCCAGTTATCTCAAATGGTTCACCCTCCTAGGTTAATTGTTTCTCACAACTACTCTGATCTCCTGGTACTCACAAAAGATAAACGATTTTTGCATCCTCAATGCCTTTTTACAATTCATTGAGAAATTAGATCACTAAACCCTAATTAGGGTTCCAAAACCCTAATTTCACTTTTCTGTCAAAAATCATATTGTTGCATTAAAAATTGCATGCATGCACTTCTGTATGTAACTAGCAAAAGTGTCTTAACTCATTGCATATCTCCGTTGCTACATCTATGACACTTAGAAAAGTGCATCTCACACTCTACCCTCTTGCATATGCTGATAAGTGCTTCCATGCTAGGTAGTCTTCATGGATGACATCTTGAGTTACCCCATAACTTAGCACTCCCTCTTAACGAGGGATGTCCGACCACAACTAATGTGTGGATCCAACAAGTCATCTAATGCAGTAATTTCCATATATGTCCTAACTACATATGTTTCCCTCTAACCTGTAGTGCTTTGATCCTCATCCATCCCGGTGGTCTCAGGAGGAGCCTCTCTCTCTCTCTCAAACCAAATCATATATCTCATGCTCAGAATCCCTCCGAGTCTCTGCTGCAACCAATCTCTAAAAATAGCATCAAGTGGATCAACTGACTGACACTTGACCTCCCTAAGTTGAGATGATTCAATGAGATCTTAAATTAAATCCATCTCAGTAATCTCATACCAACTCAGTCTCTGACTGGTACAAGTATGAGCATCTTGCTCATCTCTCTTCCCTATTGACTGACTCTCCAAGGGCTCATCCAAATTGGGAGCTTCGAGCTCCAACTCCATCTAAAAATCTCATGAGAACTCTAAAAACCACCTAGTTTCTCCCAAAGTAGGTCTTCTCTGCACCACATACTCTCCACCAATCATGTAACCCATCCCAACTGGATCAACTTACTATGAATAGTTGAATATCAACCGTCTCTGAAACATTACAGAGAACCTATCATCATCCAATTCTAACACTGAGAGTATGCTCACTCTCAGTCCTGGTATGAATAGGACTCTTGATACCCCCTCCATCAATTTCATCTTGACAAAATCCTCATGCTCTCTCTGTCTCTGACATTGATCCATGTTCTATACTCCCTCTTAAATTCTTCTCCAAAATAGCTTTGAGGTTGACCACATGCTGGCACAACAACCTGTACTATTTGCCTTGTCTGATTCTATGCCTCATTGTTGCATCTAAGGTCACTCCCTATGGATATAAAATACTATCTCCATATCAGAACACCATACTATATTCCTCATCCACCAAAGTTGATACTGAGGGTAAATCTCTTAGCTTTGTTCCATGCATCCTTCCTTCCAACTTCAGAGAGCTTCCTGACTCGAGCTAGAATCCAACCCATCCAATTCCCTCTTTTGCATTCATGAGCCTGCCTTCGAAACCCTAAGGAACACTTCTCATATTCCATCATATTTATAGATGAAAAAACCCTCTCTTTCACAAGTGTAGGGTTCACTCTCATAGATTTGATGTCTAAATCTCACAAATATGATGTGGCCTTTCTATAATTTGAGCTAGAAAAATTGTGAAATGATCACAATCAAATTTATCATGTAAACAGAAGAACTTGGTGCCTTGGAAAGTGTGTTAGATATCTGGGATAAACCCTCAATACTAAACATCTACAACTATCTCTTAAGGAATGTGCCCCTCTGGCACATGTGACCAATCTGACAACTGTGCCCTCTTCTCTACTCTAACCTATGATGGAATCAAGTAAAAATATTTGTATATGGAATTGTGCCACCTCTCAGTATTTGAAAGGTGTGCCTCTCTCTACTTTGATATCTTAGCAACTAAAGAATGTACCATGTTTGGCACGTGTGATGTATTATTGGTGTTGTTGCTGACATCCTACTCACTAGCTGCCCTCTACTATTGTTGCTGCTCTTCAGTCTTTGAAGATGTTCAATGAAATATCTCTCTCACTGCCCTAGTGATTGAACTCCTCAATCTTTGAATATATGTCCTCTCACTGTTCTGAAGAATACGCCCCAGCTATCTCATATGATTTGTCCTCCTAGGTCAACTACTCTAATATCCTGATACTCACAAAAGATAAATTATTTTTGCACCCTCAATACCTTTTTATAACTCACTAAGAAATTAGGTCACCAAACCCTAATTATCATTCCAAAACCCTAATTTCACTTTTGGGCCAAAAATCATACTGTTGCTTTAAAAAATGCTTGCATGCACTTTTGCATATAACTGGAAAAAGTGTCTTAACTTGCTGCATGTCTTCACTACTATATCCATGACACTTAGCAGAGTGCATCTCACACTCTACCCTCCTACCTATGCTTATAAGAGACTCCATGCTAGGAATTCCACATGGAGGACATCCTAAGTTACCCTGTAACTCAACAACTATGTTAGTGACCTGCTTCTATGTATATAGCCATGTTCGGTTGCATCCATTTTCTCCATACATGAGGTTGTTCATTTTTTTATGCCCAGATCTCATGCACCTTGTTGTTCTCTATGTCCTCCTAAACCTAGACTATCAACTCCTTTTTCATCTTTCCACTTCCTTAGCGTTTGATTTCCTGCCACCTTTGCCTTCATGTCCTATTCCAAATTGGCAGCCACTGCTCCTTTCCTCGTTCATCACTTCTTGTCCTTAGATTATGGCTTCTCATCTCTCCTGCACAACCCAAGCTAACTATTTACCTCTCATCATTCTTGTATTCTCTCCCGCTAGTTTGTGTATGTGGAAATTAAGCCCAGTCTTAGTACAATTGAACTCACAAAAAATTGTTAGAAGACATGCATAGATCCACTCAAATTTGGAGACTAGAATTGGTGCATAACACTAACTTCCATTGCATAAGTGTACATCAACCAACCTTATAAAATAATAGGTTTTCCAAATATATAATTACATCATATATTTGAATACCTAAGGAGGCAAGTTGAATCCTCGCAATAGCGAGCGTACTAAAAGTTAAAAAAAAAACCAGGTGCATAAACCACTTTCCAAATTAGTTCAGGAAGGTCACGAATTAGTTGAATGATGTGTGTCAGCTGATAAGTGATGGAAATTAAATATACTCATGCTTTCAAGAGATAAATAGGAGTATGAGTTGTGCAAAAAACAAGGCAGTTGTTATGTGACTAGCTTTACCCCTTTTGCCTTAAAGCTGCTGAAAAATAGTCTAACTCTGTATAAGGAAGGAATGTGCACTTACTAAATTGAGAATTCTATATAGTTGTCATAATCTTATACAGAATCTTTGAAGAGCGCTCCTATAGGAATTTTTTGCAAGTTTTGACCGAGTGGTGCAGGTGGATGCCAACTAACTAGTGTAGGACCTAGGAAATTAATCAAAATGATTAATTAATGTAGCCTAAGTATGTGGAGCAACCGAATCCGGTTGTCCGTTAGTCGAATCCGACTATCATTGTAATAATGAATATGGATAATAATAATATATTGGATGATTAATAATTACAAGGGAAGCTCGCCTTTATAGGCTTTGAGCGTGTAACTGAAGGGTTACACCCTTTCATAAGATAATTAACTAATCTAATCTAAATAATATTTTATTTTATAGTTGTTACATTGCCACTTCCTTTAAGGAAGCTTTGTCCTCAAAGCTTAAGTATTTTCCTAGTGTCATTCTTCATTCTGACTCAGTGTCGATATTAGAATCAGACGAGGTCTCTTGTGCAGAGACTTGCACTTCCTTTCCATTAATGATTTTGCACTGTATTGTCTCATTGCTCCTACATTTATGACCAAGGGTCCAATCATCACCGCATCGACAACATATGTTTTTCTTCTTTTTCTTTTTATTATCAGAGTAACCGTTAGATGACTTTGATCTATTTTCCATTTCGTAGGCGTATGATTGAGGTTCGTGGCATTGATGGCCGGGAGACCAAGTATCTGCACAGTACCTACATTGTGTCTCTTTTTCTTGTCGATAATGGCTATTGCCTTTTGTTTTTATTCCTTCCAATTTGCGTTCTGTGGCTTTTGCTTTACGTCTTGCTACTTCTACATTAGGTATGTCATGTAACTTTAACTCTTTTTGGTGGTGTGGTTTAAGACCTCCTAAATAGGTTACGAGTCTTTGCTTGTCAGACAACCCAAATACTCGTGTTGATAAGGATTCCCATTGATGAGTGAATTCCTTAACGTTTCCGATTTGCTGTAGTCTGGTACTAGTTTACTGAAAAATTCATCTTCTTTGATTCCTTGAAACCTATTAAAAAAATCATTTTTGAACAAGTTCCAGGTGTAGGTAAAATTATCTCTCTTCCGGATTTAGTCACTATTTTGAAACATTTGCATCATCCGATACTGGGACCACCTGCGCTGAAGCAATCTCGATCATTGGGATGCTCAATTGAAGGACGACGGCGCTGAGTAGAGGGACGGGTCCATCGAGGGATGAGCCTGCCAGGCCCCTGGCTAGGATCAATTGCACCCACTTCGAAGGGATTATTCGAGGCTGTCCTTATACCCCATGCACTGAGTGACTGGCTTGGATTGCTGCTGGGGCAGTCCAATGGGTTCGCCCCCGAATCTATGCTCTGAGGCCTTCGACCGGCTAATTGCCTCTCAGAACAAGAGATCGGGTAAAGGAAATCCTTCGAAGTTTGTCAAAAGAATTGAAGATGTACCGAAAGTTTCCCTCCCTCCGGAATAAACTATGCGGGTTGCTCTTTCCCTGGTAGATCAAGCCCTGATCGGGAAATTCACGGGGCTCTGGCCCTTGCCAAAAACTACTGATAGTTGGGTCCAAAGAAAATGGATTCCACCTATATCCAAAAACATTGCATCATACTCCGTCGGAAGGGGTTACATTATGTTCGACTTTGAATCCAAGGAAGACAAAGACCTAATTTTTAGGAATGGGCCCTATTTCATGGGGCCGTAGGGCCTCTATCTTAATGGGTGGACTCTAGACTTCGATCCTGAGGCTGACACCCCCAAAGCTGTGCCAGTCTAGGTCAGACTACCTAATCTCCATATGCACTGCTGGAACCCTAAATCTCTCTAAGCTATAGGGACCGCCCTGGGGAAATACATTGACATGGCTAGCCCAAAGGACCAATACACCTACGTCCGCATATGTGTTGAGGTGGATCTTGGAGCAAGATTGCTAGAGGCTATAAAATTAACAGTGGAGAACTGGTCTCACTTCCAAAAGCTCGACTACAAACGACTCCCTTTCAAGTGCAGAGGTTGCCAAAAATACGGGCACTTCATCCGTAATTTCCCTAAAAATCCAGAAATCCAACAAGACAAAGTAGAAGGATGGCAAAGGGTGAATAGATCTAAAACTAAAAATCAAGCCGGGGTGGCCCCCAAGAAGGGTGAAGGTACCAAAGAAGCTAGAGTTATCCCACTTGAAGAGTCTCAAGAAACCTCCAAGGCTAAAGAACCCAATGAAGCAAGGGATGAATCCAATGATGTTGAAGAGAAATCTAGTAATGGAGATAGTAAGGAACCCAAAGTAGCCCTATCAGATTATCAAGTGAAAGACCACGATGAAGGTGCAGCAATGATAAAAGAAGGAGAAAACATGGGGAAATTGGAGGAAGAATCCAAATCAGAAGAAGAAGAAGAGGAAGAAGGGGAAATAGAACTGACTACCCCAAGAATGACTAAAACTAAAGGAAGGAAATCCAAGAAAGAAGTAAGGGAACGGGCGGCCTATATGGATGAGCTGCAAGGCTCCCAGCTAACCCTTGAAAAACATCTGAAGAACATGCGAAACACCCGCCAGCAAGGGCATGCCCAGAAAGGGATGCCTACGGCCTTAAAAGTAAGTAATGAAGGTCCTCTCCTCGAACTACAGAGGTCTCGGTAGCAAAAGCAAGGAAGAATCTATGATAGATTTAATTTCTCTTCACCAACTGGACATCTTTTTGATCCAGGAGACCAAGATGGAGGAAGCCACATTTCTCCATGTAAGTCATAAATTTTGGAAAAAAAGAGGTAAAGCTGCAATTAGTTCAAGGGGTGCATCCGGAGGCATTGGAACTTTATGGGATGATAAGAAAATTGAGGCTATTGACATCAAGTACAGCTCTTGTTGGATCCTCACACTGCTGAGGCAAAAAGACACTAACACACTGGTAAGAATTTTCAACATTTATACACCCAACTCTTGTGCAGAAAAAAGAATTTGTTGGAGCCTCCTTCGTGAGGAAAGAAGCAATCTGCAAGGAAATGTAATCCTCACGGGGGATCTAAATGTCATTCTCAACCAAGATGAAAAAGGAGGGGGCTCCCTAGTCAGAGACCCCATCAGAGAAATTGTTGATGAGACCATTTTGGAATGGGATCTTATGGATGTTAATCCCTCTACTGGAAAATATACTTGGAATAATAAAAGGATCGGGCCTGGGCACATAGCTGCCAGGCTAGACCACTTCCTGGTCCAGTACACCTTCCTCCTCCTTGACCTGACTCTGTCTTCCAAAATCTTACCATTTAGAGGATCGGATCACAATCCTATACTCCTTGAGATGGTGAAGGATAAGAATTTGGGACCGATACCTTTCAGATTCAATCCAATGTGGGCCACTCACCCTGAGTTTCTAAAGATTGTTGAGGATTCTTGGTCTCCCCCGGTTACTATGTCCCCTTTCTTCGTTTGGGAGGAGAAACTTAGGAGGCTCAAGAAAGTTCTATAAACATGGGCTAAGTCGATCCCCTCTCCCAATTTCAAAAAAGTCCAAGTTGCCCCTGCACTGCAGATCCACCAGGCTAGCATGGAGGATAGAATTGTGATCTACTCTGATATTCAAACTGAGAATAAGCTACAATCGAACCTCCATGCTACATGCAGACAAGAATCTGAGTGGTGGAGGCAAAAATCTCATTCCAAATGGCTGAAGGATGGAGACAGGAATGTCGGCTTCTTCCACAAGCAGGCTGAGGCTAGAAAAAATTTCAATTATGTGCATGAGATCTAGGCTCACGACAGGTTAATCAACAACTTCGAGGACATTAAAGTTGAAGCGTCTAGGCATTTCAGAGACTTATTCACATACTAGCCTGTCAATGAAGACATCGAGCTGCTAAATCTTGTTCCCAACGCCATAAAAATAAAGACAACGAATTTCAGAAGCAGATGATCACGATGGATGAAATCAAGAAGGCCGTTGATGGTATGGAGGACGACAGAGCTCCAAGCCCCGATGGATACAATGCCAATTTCATTAAAATTTGTTGGGACATTATTAAAAACGATTTATTCAAAATGGTCAGTAAATCCCATAGATGTAGCAAAATTGGAGGCAGCACGAATTCTGCCTTCCTGGCTCTGATCCCCAAAGAGAAGGAAGCTAAATATTTTCACAGGTTCCGGCCTATATCCTTGTGCAATATAGGATATAAAATCATCACTAAGAGTATGGACAACAGATTAAAATATATCCTGCCTTACCTTATTCCGGAGAACCAAGGTGGTTTCGTAAAAGGCAGGAAGATCTGGGATAATATTATCTTAGTTCAAGAGGCTATTCATTCTAGTCTGAAGAATGGAGACAAAGGAATGGTGGTGAAACTTGACTTAGCAAATGCTTTCGATAGAGTTAGCCACCCATTTCTCTTTTAGGTAATGAGGAGATTCGGATTCACTCCAAAATTTATCTCATGGGTCAAGGCCTGTATCAGCAAGCCTTGGATAGCTCCACTAGTCAACAGAAGAGATGCCCCCTTCTTTCAAGCTTCAAGAGGTCTTAGGCAAGGATGCCCGCTATCCCCACTACCGTATGCCATCCAAGCTTCAGTTCTAAGTTTTCAATAGGAATTTGCCAGGAAAGATCAGGAGCTTTCAGGAATTAGGATTGCAAGAGGCACAAAAGATATCAATCATGCGCAATTCGCAAATGATACTATCTTGCTTGGAGGAGCCAGTCAGATAATAGTTCGTTGTTTCAAGAATGAAATGAACCGTTACTGTCAAGCCTCCGGAAGCAAAATCAATTTCAGGAAGAGTCAGATCTATGGCTGGAACATAAATCCTAGGGAAATGTTAGATATTACCCGGGTTCTTAATATGGATGGTGTTGTCACTTGGGAGTCCTTCAATTATCTAGGGGTACCTATCTTCATATCCAAACCCAAGAGCTCAGCCTGGAATCCTATTGTGGAAAAAATCAAAAGGAAAATCACGGGATGGGGGGCAGTCTGGCTCAACCTGGCTGGGAAGGTAGCACTAATTAAAGTTGTTTCTACTAAGCTATCAGCTTTATCAATGCTCCCTACTTCTTGCTCCGGTCAAAATAATAAATCAGATTGAAGGTATGATGAGAACCTTTCTCTGGCAGGGTGGGAATAATTGGGGAGGGGGGGGGGGGGGGAAGGATTTTGCTTTGGTTAGCTGGAAAAACATCAAATTGCCTTAGTCAGAGGGTGGACTTCAAATCAGAGACTTAAGAATTCAAAACTTGGCTATGGGAGCCCTGCTGCTCTGGAATTTGCTCGAACCCAAACCTTCCTGGAGCAGTCGAGTGCTAAAATGCAAATATTTCCCTGGACCAAGGCTAAGATGTCTCGATGAGGAACATGAGACTAAGAATGGCTCTTCAATATTTAATATTTGTAAAAAGGCGATACCATACTTCAAATCCAAGTTGTATTGGATCTCGGGCAACAGGAAACTGATAAGCCTGTGGAAAGACGCGATCCGAGGACAGACTCCTCCTTAATTCCCACGTTTGCAAAATTGGATGATAGCGTTGGGTCTTAACACAATATGGGATATATCCGATTGGGAGAATGATGACCCAAATCAATGGGCAGGCTGGGTATTTCCTGAATGCCCTGCAGAATTAAAAACGGGAAAAAAAAAACTTGTTGTTAACTCATTTGACCAGGCTAGCTCCGTTGAATAAGTCCACGAAGGACAAGCGTGGCTGGGGAAGGCACTCTAGCAGATACTCAATGGCTGAAGGTTACCATCGATTTTCTGCCAATTATAATGTGCCAGGCAATCCAGAAATCTGGAATTATTTGTGGAATTGCAGCACATTGCCAAAAATTGAGATGTTCACATGGTTGTTGATGCATGGGAGAGTGCTTACAGGTGAGAATTGGAGAAAAGGGGGATTGCTGGGCCATTTCGCTATCGTCTTTGTGCTGAAGCTTCTGAAAATATCAGTCATCTTTTTTTAAAGCGCTTTTATGCTATCTCTATCTGGATGGAGGTGTTGAAGCGTTGGGGAGATGGAATGCAATTACCAGATCATATCCAGGCCTGTTTTCTCAAATGGGACAATCTTTATTAGGGATAACTAAATCAAAAAAAAAGGAGTTAGAGCATGTTGGATGAAACTCCCAAAAATAATATGCTCGTGCATTTGGAATGAAAGAAATCATAGAATATTTCAAGACAAGATTCAGCCAGCGTGGAAGATTGCTACCAAAGTAAATGCTTTACTCGAGGAGGTGGTCAGTATTTCAAAGATACCAAATAATAAAGAAAATTTGACTGATAATGAAAAAAACTGGATGCAAAGTCTCAACAGCATGGCTGCAAATACTATGGATGCAAAAAGATTGGAGGATTGGGATATCAGGATGGACAAGTCCCAGTTTGAGAACTGGTTAAGAGAAAGGAAGATATTCAAACTGTTTTTCGATGGAGCCTCCAAAGGGAACCTTAGAAGAGCGGGAGGATGAGGAGTTGTTATTGATTCGGGCGGGAAAGTCGAGACAGAATACTACTGGAACATTGGCTACAACTCCAATAATATGGCTGAGGCTTATGGGCTCTGGCAAGGACTCATGTAGTTACAGAAGAAAGGAGTGGAAGAGGTAATGGTTTTTGCTGATTCCAGGTTAATTATTCAGGCATTGAACGAGGGAAGAAAGGGAAAGAATGAACGAACAACAAGGTTGATTAAGAGGATTAGATCCAACGCGAAAATGTTCAGGAAGGTCAAATTCTTTCATATTCTTAGGGAGCTAAATGTATTGGCGGATCTTGCAGCCAATAAATCTATAGCTGTAGGTCTCAATGAACTTATTGTAAATTCGGTTGTAGGTTAATCGCCCGTAGGAAGTAGAGAATAGGTAGATTGTTGTAACAAGTTTTCTTTTCAACGATTTTCTTGCTAACTCTTTTAATATAACATAACCGTTCCTGTTAAAAAAAAATTATCTCTCTTCCACCATAAGTACCAATTATAGGCGTACCCTTCCATATGCATTGACGCGTATTTCACCTTCTCCTTGTCAGATTGAATGTTGTAAATGTAGAAGTATTCTTCTGCTTTGTTTAGCCAAGCAACGCATTGGTCTTCACTCCCATTGTATTTCGACAACTCTATTTTTGCTTTAGGTGGGTGCACTTTGTAAGGACGACGTTGATTTCCTTTTGCCTTATGGTTTGATGGTCGCTTGGAAGTACTAGACGATGAAAGTGACATATTTGAATTGCTTCATTGTTGGCCGAGCTTTTTGGTTTTTTTATTCTTTACTATTTTACTTATAGCATCTATTTTGTTGTTTAATCATGCCTCCATATCTGGCAGGACTTCTGTTTCTATCTCTTGCTTAAGCGTCGCATTGTTAATCTTTATTTCCTTTTGCAATTCTTTTTTATTCTTTACGAGTGTTTCCTGGGTGGCAACCTGAAATGAGGCATCTAGCATGTGTTGACGGCTGACTTGGCCCGGACTGGGTATGATCCTTTGTAACATCTCGATTAATGTATTGTGGTTCTGCGTGATGGTGCTCGTGTTCTGTGTTAAGGTTTTATGTTTTGCGTCACGGTACTCATTTTGTCATCCACATCTTTTTGTTTTTCGTTCAAGATGTCAAGTTTGCCGTCAAGCCTTCTTTCTAGTACCAAAACAAGCTCGTCTTTGAGTAGTATATTGTTATTTTGCATCTTTTCCTTCAAGCCTTCTTGGTTGGTGACAATGGACTTTATGTCCTCCATTTTTTCGATCTTCTCTTTCAGTTCCTCCATGGTCTTGGACCTTGTATACGGAGGTGTGTATTTCGACACTATTTTGGATTTTGAGGTGAATTGAATAATAATATATTAATTAATTAATAAATCAATATTATTATTATTTTTCATAAACTATATAATGTATATAGTTTTTTTTTAAACAAATATTATAATATTAAATTTAATATTTGATTTTTTTTAATATTTTATTACAAATATATTATATTATAATATATTTGAAATAATATATTTTATTATATTTTTTTTGTTGTTGTTGTAGGTCGTGATTTTATATATTTATAATATATATTATTATGTCATATATTTATAATATATTGTTTCTTTTTTGGTCTTAGGGTTGGCGTTTAAGGAATGCTCCCGTGAGAGTGAGAATGATGGAAGGAGGAATCGTGGAGGAGCAAGCGAATTGCAGCGAGCTGGGCAAGTAGCAAGCGAGCTGCAGCGTGTGGGTGTGAAGGAGGTTGTTGGAAGGAAGCTGTGCAGGAGGCTATGTGGAGGAGGCACGTGTGGGGATGAAGTTGTGCATGAAGATGATGGGGGGTGTGGTTGACGATGTGCAGGCAGGGTGGCTGTGGAGGAAGGTGGGGATCAAAAGCGTGTGCAGGCGGGTGGCACGTGGGATGGGGAAATTGCTTGAGTCTGTGAGTGCAGGCGGGTGGCGCGTGGGATGGGAAATGGCTTGAGGCTGTAGGTGGGTGTGGGGATGAACGTGGAAATGGGATGGAGCTAAGGCTGGGCTGGTGGGCAGGCGGATGAAGGGAAGAGGACAGCGTGGTGTGAATGAAGAAATGGCAGTGGAAGAGTGTGGGAAGATTGGGAATGCAGGAACCAGGGATCGACGAGGATGTAGAGCGGAGGTGATGGAGGGCAAGGCACGAAGGTGATGAAGGGTGTGGAGGTGATGGAGAGCGCAGGCAGAGATGGAAGTGGTAGGTGGAGAGCAGAAATGAAGGACTATGGATGAGAAAGAGACAGAAAAGGGATTGATGAGTTGAGTTCGAGCTCAAGTAAGAATTGATGAGCCGAGTTCGAGCTCAGAGTGCAGGAACGAATCCGCTATGATACCAAATGGAGCAACCGAATACGGTTGCTCGTTAGTTGAATCTGACTATCATTGTAATAATGAATATGAATAAATATATTGGATGATTAATAATTACAAGGGAAGCTCGCCTTTATAGGCTTTGAGTGTGTAACTGAAGGGTTACACCCTTTCATAATATAATTAACTAATCTAATCTAAATAATATTTTATTTTATAGTTGTTACAGTATGGAATGAGTTTTTTTATTATTCTAACACCCCCCCCAACCCCCTTAAGACTGAGTTATGTGAAATATCAGCAATATATCAAATATATAGGGCCTATCAACAAGTCTTAGTCACCCTTTACATACTGCTTGTCCATAAAAAAACAACGAAAGAGACAAAAGCACAAGGGAAAAATCCTCCCTCAAAACATGGACATGAACAAAGTTTTGTGAAATATCGTCTTCAATCAGTATTCATCATGTGGTCATCTATCCCAAGTAGTGATTTGAGAATTTTGAATGTCTTCTCAGAGAATTCCTTGGTGAAGATGTCTGCAACTTTCCCAGATGATGCGCAATAGTGCAACGCAATGACCTCACCATGCACAAGTCCTCTCATGTAGTGCATATGGATATCTATGTGTTTGTTTTGTTTCCTCTGTATAGAGTATGTTGAGTTTTGAATAGCACTTATATTGTCACAATAGATGACTATGTAAGTTTCAAATTTGATCCCAAACTCTCCAAGTATGCCTTCCAACCATACACGTTGAGTAGTTGCATTTACAGCTCCTCTGTATTCTTCCTCTGTTGAAGAAATTTCAATGGCACTTTGTTTTTTTACTCGGCCAACTAATTGGTCCATTTTCAAGTATAAACACATATCCAAAAGTTGATTTTCTATTAGTTTTATCACCTACCCAATCAGAGTCAGTAAAACCAACTAACTCTAGGTTAGATTTTGCAACATAGTGAATTCCATGTGTCTCGGTTCCTTGCACCAAGTGCAAAATTCTCTTTGTTTCCCCCTAATGGATATCATATGTCTGCTACATATGTCTAGATTCCACATGCACTGCATAAGAAGTATCAGGTTGAGTGTGAGTCAAATAGAGAAGACAACCAACTAGTTGTCTGTACATAGTATTGTTCACCAAAGGAGTTGATTTTGCTTCTTCAAGCTTAACTCCTGAGAGGAAAGGAGTCTTTATTAGCTTGAAATATTTAATTTTGAACCTTTTTTATCAAGTTTGAATCATATTTGGACTGATGTACTTTGATTCCAAAGAATGATTGAGAAATATCAAGCCCCAAAGATTGGCTCAATTGTCCTGAATCAGTCATGGAGAAGGCATGGTTCAAAGCATCCTTCAATGAGGAAATTTCTTTCATGGAGCTTCCTGTCATCAAAAGGTAATCCACATATAAGACAATAATAATGATTGAACCACGAATCAACTTCAAATAGACATTTGGATCATACTTTCATCAACTAAAGTTCTGTGATAGCAGAAAGCCATCAATCTTGGCATACCAAGCTTTGGGAGCTTGTTTTAACCCATGTAGTGATTTCTTCAACATGCACACAAGAGATGGATTCGTAACAAAATCGTCTGGCTGCTGCATATATATCTCTTCTTTGAGATCTCCATGTATAAATTCACTCTTCACATCCATGGGATGTACCTCCCATTGCTTGGAAGTTGTAACAACCAAAACTAGTCTTATAGAGTCAATATTTGTCACTGGTGCAAATGTCTCATTATAGTCAATACCTTGTAATTGGGAGAAGCCCTTAGCCACTAGCCTTGCCTTATACTTCATAGGAGAACCATTAGCAACAAAATTTGTCCCGGATACCCTTTTGCATTTGACTAGATTTCTACCTAGTGGGAGATTGACTAGTTACCATGTCTCATTCTTCTAAACCGAATGGAATTCTTCTTTCATTAATGTTTTCCATATTGGATATTCTGAAGCTTCTTCATATGTCTGTGGATCAGATTCAATCATCAAATAACACTTCTTGGAAAACCATGGGTGTTCCATAGAAAGGACACTTTCAAATTGAGATCAAGTACTTTGCTGATATTCCTAGCTAGTTCCCCAGCTGCTTGAATAGTCCTTGTTGCCCACTTTGGTATTGTAGGAGTGTTAGGATTTTGAATTAAATATTCATCATCAGACATATCATAATCATAAAAATTTAAAAAGTCTGCACTTACAATCAAAGGTGGTAGAGTTGAAGAGGATTCTCCAATTTCTATTGTTGGCATAGGTTCTTCTTGAAACTCAACACTCCTTTCAGTGAAGGATTCTTTAGTGCACATGATGATCAATTTGTACCCTTTTGAATCTTCTAAATACCCAAAAAATAGGAATTCTTGACTTTGGGGTTCCAAATCCTTTCTCTTTTCAAGTAGAACTCTAGCCCAAGATTTAGAGCCAAAAATCCTGAAGTGTGACACATCAGGCTTGTGTCCACTACAAGCTTCGAAAGGAGTGATTCCATCAAGGGATTTGTGAGGCACCCTATTCAGGATATAGATTGCATAATTGATTGCTTCAAACCAAAACCTTGGTGACAAATATTTAGACTCCATCATGTAAGTGGCCATCTCTTTGAGTGATCTATTCTTCCTCTCAGCAACACCATTCTGCTAATGTGTGTAAGGAATAGAGTGTTGCATCTAGATACCTGCATAAGAAAAAACTGTATGAATTAATATTTGACGTATTCATCGCCATTATTATATATGAGGATTTTGAGCTTTCTTCTAGACCAGTTCTCAACTAGGGATATAAAACCCTTAAAGAGGTCAAAAATATTTTACTTGTGTTTGAGGAAGAATACCCAACAATATCTGGAAAAGTCATCAATGAAGGTTAGGATATATTTATCTTGACTTATTGACATATGAGGAAAACAACCAACTATATCACACCTATATCACTTTGAATAATATCAAGGCATGCAGAGGTTCGCGCGTGACTGACTCTCTCATACTTGTGCTCTAGGTGTTTTCCTAGGATGCATCCTTGATATACTCTTTTAGAAAAAATGATTTTGCGCAACCCTATGACCATGTCTTTGTCACACAAATCATATAGCTACTTGTAGTTTAGATGGCCAAACCTTTCATGGCATAGATTGCTAGCTTTATTAGCATAAGTGAGGAGAGCAGAGGGATTTGAGAAGGGAATAAAGTGTGAAAACTTGTACACTTTGGAGCGATTATCAACAAAACCTTTTGATATAACTCTACCATTCATCATTTCAGTGATTTCAACATCATTGGGAGTGAATACAACCTTCTTAAGAGACCTAGTGTGAGTCATCTAATATAATGATAAGAGGTTGGCAGCAAGACTCGGGACATACAAAACATTACTGAAGGAACCATGGTCAAGATCTATTCTACCCTTCCCTTTACTTTCAGTTTTAGAATCCCATCCCAATACACTTTTAGGACAATTCGAAGCATCAAGAGAGGAGAAGGCATCCCTTGTCGAAACCATGTGTATTAAGCTCCAGAATCAATGATAAAGGAAGGAGATATTACAATTCTTACAACCAGGGCATGAACTCTCTCCTTGTCTTCAAAATATGATGCACCCTCCTTCTTCTTTATGCCTTTAGGAAGGGATATTTTGTGCTTTTCAAGGCTTTGATTCAAGGTATCAATTTGTTTCTTCATGAAAGAGCTCTCTTGACAGACTCCCTTACCACAGTATGTGCACTTGCTCATTTCACCTTTACCTTTCTTCTTATGGGAATTCTTCTTGGAGCTCGAAGAATCCTCATGAGACTTGGACTTTTCTTTCTTTTGATCAATAGGATTCTTTGGATTAGCCTTCTTCTTGCCTTTGGAATCCATCTTTGAATCTCCAGCAACCAAAGCTTGATCTTTGGAAGGTTTGATGGTGCCAATCATGACCAACTTATTTTTCTCCTAGGTCAAGGATTCCATGAATTCTGCAAGTTAAGGCACCTTCCAGTTTCTAACTCTCAACTTGGTGGCATGTAAGGTCAATACAAACACAAAATAGTCAGCACCAAGCTTCGAAACTATGGCCAAGACTAGTGGTTCATCATTCTTTTCAATAACACACTGCTTTGGTTAAAGAACAGGAGCTTTAAAGTTGGAGAAGTAGACTTGTAAGGACTCAAAATTGATTGGACTGAGTAAGAGAAGATCATTCTCTAGTGAATGTCCCCTCATTTCATCTATCTTGCCAAATAAGTTTTGGAGTATCTCCGATACTTCATTTGGCGGTGTCAATCCATCTAGATGGAAAAGAAGGTCTCTATAAATACTCAGACACGAGACCATAAGCCTCATCCCTCCGCTTGTGCCACTTGATATTTTCTGCAGTTGCATTAGTCTCAGCCTCAGTTTCCATGGTAACTCTGAAGAGGCCTTTTCTCCTCATCATAATCTCCATTTGTTCCTTCCTTTCGAAGTAGTTGAATGGAGTCAAGATGATATGGTTAGATTTATCCATTTCTTTGGCAACTGCGCCCTGAGGTAGACTGAATGCGCTCCTTGTGAGAATGATGATCGATACTACAATAGCAATAAGAGAGCATAGAAATTGAGCTAAAGAGGCTCTAATACCATGTGGAAATTAAAACCAGTCTTAGTACAATTCAACTCACTGAAAATTGCTAGAAGACATGCATAGATCCACTCAAATTTGGAGACTAAAATTGGTGCATAAAACTAACTTGCATTAAATAAGTGTACATTATCCAACCTTATAAAATAATAGGATATACAAATATATAATTACATTAGATATTCAAATTCCTAAGGAGGCAAGTTGAAATGTCAGAATAATAGGATTACTAAAACTCAAAAATCCCCCTAGGTGCATAAAACACTTTCCAAATCAGTCCAAAAGGTCACGAATTAGTTGAATGATGTGTGTCAGCTGACAAGTGATGGAAATTCAATATACTCATGCTTTCAAGCAATAAAAATAAGGAGGATGAGTTGTGCAAAAAACAAGGCAGTTGTCATGTGACTAGCTTTACCCCTTTTCCCTTAAAGCTATTTAAAAGCGGTCTAAATCTAGATACGCAAGGAATGCACACTTACTAAACTGCGTATTCTATATAGTTGTCATAATCATATTCAAAATATATGAAGAGCACTCCTAGAGGCATTTTTGACCAAGTGGTGCAAGTGGATACCAACTAGCTAGTGTAGGACCTAGGAAATTAATGAAAAAGATAAATTAATGTATCCTAAGTATGGGAATGGGTTTTTAATTATTGTAACACCCCCCTTAAGCCTAACTTGTGTGAAATATAATAAATATATCATATATATAGGTGAAATGTAGGATATATCAATAGACTCAAAGAGAGTTGAGGAGGAATCAGCTTTGCTACGACTACAAAGAATGGAGCCAGGGCACAGATGCATGGGAAAGGGCAAGGTGAACTACATAGAAGTACTTCCTAATGACAAGGATATTGGTGAGGATGAGACACTTAGCATACTAGAGGGTTTCTCATGCTGGGAGGAGCCACTGCATCTTAATACTACAGAGGACATAGAGTTACATGATGATTTCAAAAAGATAACCATTGCTATGCTTTCGGGAGTTCCTTGGTATTATACTTTCAAGATTAGAGGAATTTTGTAGGGGTAGAGAGTTTCAACACCTTCTCCTCCTCCCCCTTATCCTCTTCCTCCTCATACTCCCCCCTCCTACCCATTCCCCTTTTCCTCCTCCTACTCCTCCCCTCCTTGCCTCATGTTTATCTCCTACCCCTCCCCCTCCACCGTTCTTTCTTCATATGTCCTCCTTCCTCCTCCTCCTCCAACCTCCTCAACCCCCTTCTATCCTCCCACTCTCTCCCCTCCTCTTCTTACTCCCCATCCCTCCTCCCTCCTCCTCCCCCTTTTCCCTCCTCATCACCCCTCTGTCCTCCCACTCCCGCTCCCC
>LPNX010368914.1:230444-242603 GCA_001517045.1 Pseudotsuga menziesii
TCCTTTTCCTTCTGCCTCCTCCTCTCTTCTTCATCCTACTCCTCTCCATCGCCTCCCCCTCTCCCTCCTTCCCCTGCATCTACCCCTCCTCCCTCTCCACTCTTCCCCCTCCTCCTCATTGCCCCACTCCCCTCCTCCTCCTTTCCCCACTCACAATCCTCCTCCTTCGATCACCTCCCCCCTCATCCCTCCCCCTCCACCTCCTTCCTCCTCATCCCTACCATTCCACAAAGCTACCTTTATTGTAGGTTCATTAAAAAGTAGTCCACGTCATCTTCAACACTATAATCACCAAGTCTAGTAAGTGACCCACATGGGTTTGAGAATACCATACTTTTGAGCTCGTATCCTTTTATTTAGTCATCCAAGGTACAAACATTAGGTTACTTCAAATTTCATCGGTGTTTGAGGTCCTTGAGTATTTAATAAGGTGGAGTTGACATTGATGCAATAATTAACTTGGCTCATTAAGCCATCTAGACCACCATTGACTTATTCTTCTAATAATTATTTCAAACCTCTTGCAACCATTTGTCCTCATTAATGCATTGAGACTCATTTTAGGCTTAGGGTTGAGGAGAAGAATAATCCATAGCAATCAGAGTATTGAGTTTGTCTTGAATTTTATGGTTTATTCTTTCGCACTTGAAGTAGTTATTTAAGAGGTTGTAATATATCATAAGTTAATTTAACAACTTTGTCCCTAATTACCTAAACTAAGACAAAAAACCTTCAAGTCCTTTTATGGGTAAATTGCATACATTATTTGTCGAGGTCGAGGATTAATGAAACAAGGGGGTTCATGGAAGATAACCCTATAAATAGATGCAAAGATGCTCCAAAGTGTCCCAAAACACCACAAGAAGTGTATGGGATTCAACCCACTTAAGGATGTGAGATTTTTTTCCTTCGATGGAATAAATTATAGGAAACCCTTTGAGTACTTCCCCATGATTCTTGGATGGTAAGTGGGGTGAATTAATGGTTGTGATTCCAAATCCTAACCCTAACGAAATCAATAGAGTCAAACTCATGACCTCCCCTGCTTTGGGAGGAGAAACATCACGTCTAGTTCATGATCACATGAGATAACCCTTAAGGTTATGGAAAATTGATCATATCAGATGAGGGAGAAACAATATACAAAACTATTATTTTATTACCAATTGAGTCATAAGTACGTTGACTTCAACTTTCTTGTGTTTGGTACACAGGTAGTTACATGATATAATTTCCTTCTCTTAATTACACCTATAACACTTAATGTATATGATTGCTAACTATTAAATCCACATATGAGTGTATTTATTACATTAACTCATATGGGAGAATTGTACTTTAACACCCCCTATTAACACTATGATTATAATTATTAAAGATTGATCAACAAATTCTCTGCTCTACAAATCTAGATTCCTGCAAGTAATCCATCATGTTGTATCATCACCCTCATGTGCAATTCCTAATTTTTTACAATTCCTCAAATTCCCAAACTCTTGAGTTATCTTAAATTAAAGAGTTATCATAATATTTGACTTCCCAAAGTCTTGAATTATTTTGAATTAAAGAGTTCTCCAAATCACTGAATTCCCAAATTACTTGGACAACAATTTATATTGAGTTATACCTTCTTTGATTCCGTCCTATGTTGAATATTTAGCCTCTCAAAACAAGTAATCCCTCTCTTTTCCAAGGTCAAATTTCTCAACTCCATATTGATTCTCAAATGATTCTTCCACTGTGAAATTTTACATCATCAAAACTATATTTTGTTTTCCTTTGTCCTTAACCTTCTCTTTTAGAAGATTATTGGCTCAAATTTTACAATTCCATGCCACATAATCTATTTTTCCTGCAATAAAAACACTCAATATCTTTTTTAACTATTGGTTTCTTAGTTCTTTATGCTCGTTCAATTTATAGAACGTATTGTGTCGTTTAGATGAAGAGCAATGTCTAAATCTCCTTTATTTAGTCTTTAATTTACAGCTTCATATTCAACAAAAATAGATGATATTATATCATCCAAATACTATGAATGCAATTGATTCAATTTTAAAAATGCATTGTTCTAAATTGAAGGTAAGCAATTTGACAATAGAAATTTTACATCCCTTTCTTATAATTTTGCACCAATTCAAGCTAACTAACTCGTAATAAACTTCAAATCATTTACATGATTAGAAATAGTTGTTTTTTATTATATCCTCGAGTTTGGACCCACTACAGAGTTTTCGCGCCAAGAACACATTTGAAATTTTTTGCAGGTCGAAACTGGGTTTTTTTATTCTTAGTCATTCTGTCCACAACGCTGGTGGATCAGCCGCTGGAGGTGACCATTGGCTCTCTGTCCTGTGGCATGATGCTCTGCTTGGAGATTTCAGTTGGTTCTTAGTGAAGCTCTTTGCTTTGGTTTAAATCGTTGGTATCTCTTCCTTTTGGGCTTTTTGTTTATCTGTCCCGGAGTCTATTCGATTTAGCAGATCTCCTTTGCTTGCCTTGGAGTGGAATTTGTTGTGGATCTAGTTATCCTGATCCTTTAATTTTGTAGATTCTTGGTGCAAGGGATTTTGGTACCTGGTGTGAGCTTTTGGGTTTTTGGGTACTTATCTGTGGTTCTCCATGGAATCAGGTGGTGACCCTCCCCCCCTTCCTCTGAAACTAGTTGCTTTCAAAAGACTGATAGATTCCAGTGGCAAGAGGAAGGGCAGCTCTCTAGTCCAATAATTTATGAATAAAGTGGATTTTCTAACTATTGAATTTCCTGCTGAGGGACCTTGTCAGACTGAACCTTTCTGATCGTGGATTAATTGGACAATTTACGGGGCTCTGACCTTCTCCTAAGGTAATTGATGGTTGCATTCAGCCTAATTGGAGGCCTTTGGTCACAGAAGGAATCCGTAGTCATCCTGTTCGATAAAAACTTATGCAAGCACCTTTCAGGTTATCAAGTTGCCAGATTCTGTTAGGTAGAGCCATCATACGAGAAGCAGATCTGGATCTACGGTGATAGATCCTTCTATGGTCCAAACACGCAGCAGCAAAAATGAAGGAGAGAGTGCCGAAGATCGAAGGTTTAGATCCATGACAAAGAGGATCAACGATGGAGCACTTTTCCATGGGACAGAGATGTGAATAAAAATCCATGTTTGACATACGCGGGGTCGTGTCTTGTAAGTTTGTTCCTATCTTTTCCTAAACTTGTCAAAGTAGATTTCCATGGTTCATTACACTCGAAACGGAATCGTGAATTTATTCATGTATATCCTTCTTTACGAACTGAAAAGCAGTTTATCATCTTGTACATTTGGTTTCAACCAAGAGCCTTCATTTGAAACACTTGGCATTAAAGGTCATCCATGTGAACCTCTTGAAACCATGATTAGTAATACATCCATTTCAAATAGCCCCGTTTCTTCCAGTTTCAAAGTCGATACAGACCACTTAACTTACCTCTTATTCTTCATGATTTTCCTACAAAGCATTACAATTACCTCCCTGAAGTTGACGAAGAATCCAAAGACCTCACTGCTGAGAAACATTTGCAAGCCTTGAACATTTCCTTGACCTCTTTGAAGTAGAACATGATGATGTTTGCATGAGGAATTTCTCCCAATATTTGCAAGGAGACGTTAAAGAATGGTTTAAGCACCTATAGCCTAAATCCATCAGTAATTGGGAAGAGTTTTCTGACACCTTTTTGAAATTTTGGGGTAGGAGGAGGCCATTAGACCAAATACTTTTAGAGTTCTATTCCTTGAAGAAGAAGGAGGGTGAAACCATGTCTAGTTTTAACAAGAGGTTTTCCAGCTTTTATTATAACATGCCAAAGAAAATCCAACCTCTTGAAAACGCGGCTAAAATTAATTATGCAACTACCTTTCCTCTTGAACTGTCATTACTTCTTTTGGAAAGAAAGTCAGTCACATTGCAGCATATGTTCGTTGATTGCTTGGAAGTTGAAGAAAATTTTAAATGTCTAAAAAAATGCAAATCAAGACAATGATGGTGAGATGAAAGGTAAATCATAACTAGTCGGGCCACCTAAACCAAGGGGAACAGTCCCTGTTCATCCCAAGCCTTCATTTACCAAACAGAGAGATGATCAGACTTATGATGTAAAAGAATATGTTTTTGCTAATTTATTTGTTGAAGATTGTAGTTAGCCTAGTACCAATTCTGTTAATGGTGATTTTAAAAGAGATTTCACTATGCCCATATATGATAAGTATGAGGATGACTGCTTGGACGTTATACCCAAAGAACCAGCTCTAAAGGCAAGGTCTGACAGTGAAGAAAATTAAGCTATAACTTGAAGTCAAAAGGCTGAAATAAGAGAAGATAGTGAATGTGCAGAAGGTGATAGTCTACCTCTGTGTTATTTTTCATTTGAACTAATAAGACAACAACTTAAAGCCTCTAAACTAAGGCAGAAATTCAAAGATATGGAAGATTCCATAAACTTTTTGGAGGTAAAAGATGAGGAAGACGAACCATCATACAGGAAATCTCAGCATGTAAAAAAATCGATGGTTTTCAGTGAGAAATTGGATTGCAAAGAAAGAGGTAAGATTTCTCAAATAAATGTTTCTTCATGTCTTTCAAATTCAGAAATGTCATGTCAAGAAGAAGGATTGTGTTTACTTTATCCGGTTGGAGGAAAGAATAATATTTCTACTCAAGTATATACGGATGGTGAATTTTTAGATTCAGAAATTGTGAAAGAAAGGGTGGACGTTTCATTGGAAGGCAATCATGACAATACCTTTCATAGTTCTTTTGAAAATCAGTCTGGCGACATACTAGAGGTGTTGCATTCTGAGGAGCTTTGTCATGACAAACAGGTGCTTGAGAGTTTTGGGATTTGTCATATTTTTTATGATCCAGTGGCAGAATACCTTGAGAAATTATATACTGAGAATAGTTGGTTATGTTTATGTCAAATGGATCACATCTTTCCTCATGACCTTTTGTCATTTTGTTCCTATTTTCTAATTTCAAACGAGCTTGATGAAAAAAATGAATTATTGGGTAACTTGCTTGATTGGATTCGTTGGAAGGCAAAGTTAACTTGATTGGGAATTTGGGCTCAGTTAGATAGGGTAGGTAGGTGCAAATAATCTTGAGACCTGTCGAGAATTTCCTTATGTACTTTTTAGTTCATTTTTATTTTTTAGTTATAGGTTCGGGTTTACAGCCACAATTGTTTTCAGTTTTCAGAGTATGGCCAGATGACATAGATTGACATGAATTTGTTGCAACAATGATTTTGTTCTTGGTTCAACTCAAGGAAATTTGAAATTTTTAAATAAAAGGTTGTGGGAATCCCAATCGATTTGGCACCTGGTCTACGGGGTTCTTTGCTACCTCGAGGGGAGGATATCATCCCTCGTGGAGACAACTGTTAGCACTATGTTTAAAATTTTCAGATTATAGGCTTGAGGGATTTGAAAATGATCATGTTCAATAAAAACTTATGCAAGCACCTTTCAGGTTATCAGTTTGGCAGATTCTGTTAGCTAGAGCCATCAAACGAGGAGGGGATCTGGATCTACGATGATAGATCCTTCTATCGTCCAAACACGCAGCAGCAGAAATGAAGCAAAGAGTGTCGAAGATCGACTGTTTAGATCCATGATGAAGAGGATCAGCGATAGACCACGTTTCCGTGGGCTGGAGATGCAAAGAAAAATCCAAGTATGACATCCGCGGGGTCCGCTAAAATGATAAGTGTTGGAAGGTCAGGATCAAGGCGAGCCCAAATTGACAACCTGGGATGATTCCACTAGGGAAACATGCGCGATGGAAGAGATTTTTTCCAAACATGAAATATGGTAAAGGAAGGAAACATCGGATGGATAAGATGAAGGCGGAAGCAAATATACGGTCGTTGTTTATTCTGCGATATCAACTAGCACGGGCGGTGTCGAAACCTCAATTCGCAAAAAGTCGTAGAGACTGTGAAGATCTAAGATCCCGAGCACGGGGTTGGGAAGATCAGCGTATGAGAAGCGTTTCGTGATTATATGAGGAATGATCAGTGGAGTGTTAAGGCTCTCATGATTAGACAGTCTCGATGAAAGCTGACCATAGATCAACAGCTAAGGTCAATTTCCCATGATCAAGTTGTACCCATGATGATTGTAGAGTCTTAATATGAAGAGTTGTTCTTCGATGGCTTGGTTTTAAAGACACGTGGATGATGGATATGAAAGGTGGCCAGATTGAAAGGTTACAAAAATCTTAGGACCATAAAGGTCACATCCAGATCAATCTAACAGTAGAGGGAATGCTCTCGTGTATGATCTGTTTCCCGGTAGATTAATCGATTCGCTCGACGCCATTTGTAACATGCATACAAGAGAAATCATTCCTATGGCAGTGCCATGTCACCCCAGGACAGGTATCCGTCATGTGGAGATATGGGAGTATCATGGGAATCTATGAGGTGGAGCAGGCGAATCCGCTCTTCACATGAAGCTGGGTAAGCGTGCCAAGGGAGATGATTTCGTTTCCTACGTCACAGAGGTGAAGGTGTATGAGAACGTCAATTCCGTATGCTTTGAAATGTAAGGTAGAACATATAGGGTGATGCCTGAGAATCTTTCCCCCAACGAGTAACGAAATGTCACAGTGGATCATGCGACGTGACTAGATCTCTAGTAGGTAAAGGATCACCTGGCCCATGCCCTCACAAATGCCAACACCAATATACTCGATGACAAATTGTGCAAGAATGATGACCAGTCATGGCAGAGTCCAGTCTCTCAGTCCTATATATAACACCACCTTTCAAATACTTTGTAATACAGGACATGAGATAGCATAGAGGCAGAACACGAAGTTTAGTTTTGTTGCGAGTCCATAGAATTTTGAGAAGTTGGGAATGGCAATTTGGTTTGAAAAGATTGTCTAGCTGGTTGTATTCATGGTTGGTGAGCTCATTTCTATGCTTATCTGTTGCCTTGGTTTTCATTACCAGTGATAGCACCAGCCATCAGGGAGCAAACGTGAGGAATTTTGAGAGATAGACCTGTCTTCTGATAGCCACACCCCTAGTTGCGCATTTCCTAGAGACTCATGTCCCGCGAGTGTTTTTCCAGGAACCCCTAATCCCATCGATGCCTCCAAATATTTTGCAAAAGAGGATAGTCTCGAGATGAACTATGTGGGAGCAGTTGTTCAGGTTGGAGCATCAGGGGTCCAAATCCTACACCGTTGTATTTGTGAAGTCCACTTACCAAAGGTGGGGGGGCGGTTGAAGGCACACTCCACCGTATTTCCTATGGGAGAGCCCACCTCACGCATAATGAGGAGTACAAGAATGACAAGCCACTGCAGAGGCTTGCCTTTCCCAGAAGCAATACAACCCTTCTTTCAGACCCCCCGTCTAACAGTGTTACCCGGAGAGGAGAGGGATGCAAAGAAGGTTTAGCAAGGAGGGGACAAAAACTGCCCTTCCAATTTGCGTCCATGCATAAAGGTGCCTTTGAGCACGGAGGAGACACAAATTTAGGAGGGATAGAAAAGCACGTTTATTATGCTGACTCGATAAGCCGACCAGGGATTTCGAACATTAGTCAATGGTGACTCACCTGAAAAGTGACCTGAAGGCATCGTTCTCAAAGATCAGCAGGCTCGGCAACCAAAACGTCGTGTTTTCACCTAGAACAAGCACACTCACTAACTCTATAATGTCTGTTCAAATTATATGTAAACCGTGGCATAAGTACAACACTCTAGTTGTTAGTTTGATAGTGACTGTAAACCATCTTGATCCGTTTCCGAGGACTAGCCTCAGGGATCTAAGATAGTATAAATAGGCTCTACCCATACGGGAGAGGGGTTGGGAATTTTCAAGAGTGGGGGATCTCCCTTGTAATATGTTTTCGGTCTCTCATAGTCGAATAAAAATTTGTAGAGGAGGAACGACAAACACTCATGGCAGAGATTCTTGTGTTATCTCTTTCTTCAAAAAGTAAACCTTCTCTACGTGGTTGTCTATCATGTTTTCATTACAATTTGTATTTGCTTTTCATATGTGGGCATTAGTGTATATGGGCCAGAATTCATCTCGTATGCTCTCGGTCCATTGTTCAAACATTTGAAACATTTTCTTCTAAAGTATTGCAGAATTCACCTTGTTTAGGTGCTCTGTTTAACGGGTTGTATCCCTCTGTCCGCTAATACCTCTAGATTGAAGAAACGGTATCTATCTTGCCTCTGTCTACAAACCTTCAAACTCATTACCTCCTGCAACTTGTTTTAGACCTGACTAGTTGACTCCACGGCCCAATGGTCCCCTCCATGATTTACCCGACCAAACTTTACAAAACAAACTTGTCTTATTCAGAAATTTGACCTTCTGACAGTCTCCGATTGAATATTTTGAGTGCAAAAAACTTGCAGACAGTGAGAGATCCCTCTCAAATTATATTGGGTCATAAATATAGTCTAAAGTAGTTTTGATGTTACCACGGTATTTACCTTCGGCAACATGGGTACGTTCTCGCTGCTAACAAACTACTGTCGTTACCGAGGAACGAAGGTTCGAATCTTCCCTCATTGTGAACGACATAGTTTCAGATTTGATTGTTGATGGTGAAAAACAATCAGACTATCAACAAGGTTGCACATCTTTTATGTGGTGACTCCATTCTCAAAGTGTCTAGATTTCAGTGACTCCACTTGTGACATGATTCAGAGATCAAGTTTTCAAAGAGAACCGACAGCTTCTACCGGGAAAACGAGCTAATCATAACGTATGAAGACGTGTGGTGAGAGGATAACATACTCAAGTTTCAGTTTCCTCCAAGATTCCTTGTCCTGTCTTGTAAGTTTGTTCCTATCTTTTCCTAAACTTATAAAAACGGCTTTCCATGGTTCATTACACTTGAAACGGAATCATGAATTTATTCATGTATATCCTTCTTTACGAACTGAAAAGCAGTTCATCATCTTGTACATTTGGTTTCAACCAAGAGCCTTCATTCGAAACACTTGGCATTAAAGGTCATCCATGTGAACCTATTGAAACCATGATTAGTAATACATCCATTTCACATAGCCTCGTTTCTTCTAGTATTCCAGGCCGATACAGACCACTTAACTTACCTCTTATTCTTCATGATTTTCCTACGAAGCATTACAAGTGCCTCCCTAAATTTGACGAAGAATCCAAAGACCTCACTGCTGAGAAACATTTAGAAGCCTTTGAACATTTCCTTGACCTCTTTAAAGTAGAACATGATGATGTTCTCATGAGAAATTTCTCCCAATCTTTGCAAGGATATGTTAAATAATGGTTTAAGCACCTATAGCCTAAATCCATCAATAATTGGGAAGATTTTTGTGACACCTTTTTGAAATTTTGGGGTAGGAGGAGGCCATTAGACCAAATACTTTTAGAGTTATACTCCCTGAAGAAGCACGAGGGTGAAACCATGTCTATTTTTAACAAGAGGTTTGCCATCTTTTATTATAACATGCCAAAGAAAATCCAACCTCTTGAAAACGCAGCTAAAATTAATTATGCAACTACCTCTCCTCCTGAACTGTCATTACTTCTTTTGAAAAGAAATTCAGTCACATTGCAACATATGTTCGTTGATTGCTTAGAAGTTGAAGAAAATATTAAGATGTCTAAAAAACTATCGAATCAAGACAATGATGGTGAGACAAAAGGTAAATCAAAACTAGTCGGGCCACCTAAACCAAGGGGAACAGTCCTTGTTCATCCCAAGCCTTCCTTTACCAAACAGTGAGATGATCAGCCTAATGATGTAAAAGAAGATGGTTATGCTAATTTATTTGTTGAAGATTGCAGTCAGCCGAGTACCAATTCTGTTAATGGCGATTTTAAAAGGGATTTCGGTATGCCCATATATGATGGGTATGAGGATGACTGCTTGGATGTTATACCCAAAGAACCAGCTCTAAATCCAAGGTCTGATAGTGAAGAAAATTAAGATGTGCCCTGAAGTCAAAAGGCTGAAATAAGAGAAGATAGTGAATGTGCAGAAGGTGATAGTCTACCTCTGTGCTATTTTTCATTTGAACTGATAAAACAACAACTTAAAGCCTCTAAACTAAGGCAGAAATTCAAGGAGATGGAAGATTCCATAAGATTTTTGGAGGTAGGAGATGAGGAAGATGAATTATCATACGAGCAATCTCAACATGTAAAAAAATCAATGGTTTTCAGTGAGAAATTGGATTGCAATGAAAGAGGTAAGATTTCTCAAATAAATGTTTCTTCATGTCTTTCAAATTCAGAAATTTCATGTCAAGAAGAAGGATTGTGTTTACTTGATCCAGTTGGAGGAAAGAATAATCTTTCTACTCAAGTATAAAAGGATGGTGAAGTTTTAGATTCAGAAATCCTGAAAGAAAGGGTGGACGTTTCATTGGAAGGCAATCATGACAATACCTTTCATACTTCTTTTGAAAATCAGTTTGGCGACATGCTAGAGGAGTTGCATTTTGAGGATCTTGTTCATGACAAACAGGTGCTTGAGAGTTTCGGTATTTGTCATATTTTTTATGATCCAGTGGCAGAATACCTTGATAAATTCTGTACTGAGAACAGTTGGTTATGTTTATGTCAAAGGGATCACATCTTTCCTCATGACATTTTGTCATTTTGTTCCTATGCTCTAATTTCAATCAAGCTTGACGAAAAAACTAAATTATTGGGTAACTTGCTTGATTGGCTTCATTGGAAGGTAGAGTTTACTTGATTGGGCATTTGGTCTCAGTTATCTAGGGTAGGTAGGTGCAAATAATCTTGAGACCTGTCGAGCATTTCCTTTTGTGCTTTTCAGTTCATTTTCATTTTTCATTTATAGGTTCGGGTTTACAGCCACAATTGTTTTTAGTTTTTAGAGTATGGCCAGATGACATAGATTAACATGAATTTGTCGCAACCATGATTTTGTTCTTGGTTCAACTCAAGGAAATTTGATAATTTCAAAGAAAAGGTTGGGGGCATCCCAATGGATTTGGCACCTGGTCTACAGGGTTCTTTGCTACCTCGCGGGGAGGATAGCATCCCTCATGGAGCCAGCTGTTAGTACTATTAAATTAAGCACATAGTTATGTGGACAAACACACAACTCCTAGGATAGATCACACAATTTACTCAGTTATTGAAGAATGAAACAGTGCAAAAATGGCTTGCAGCTGTCAATGCTTTTTGTTAATCAAAGAGTAATTAGATAATAATTACAATGAAGTACAATGGATTTAATAGCCACAAGCAATTCGAATCCACATGAGGAAATTCGAATTGATTAGACTCTACTTGCCTGTAGGTAACTAAGACCTTGTCTAAATCACTATCGAAGGACTCAATAGTTAATTGACCTTATCTAAACCATAACCGAAGTTCATCGGAGTTCTAAAACACAACTCAAGTGTTACATTCAGTGTTGACTAAGGCTAACTGACTATGGTAGGTGAGAAATGCGCCACTCCTGAGTGAAGTCAAGTAAACCTAGCGCTAACTGAATGTAGAGGACTAGAACTAAATGTAACTGACTCCTAACTTAGCTTAACTAGTCATCAACTGAACTGGACTGGCCTTGGTTGGTTTCGGCACTCCCAGTGGCTCTTAAATTGTAGGGATTGGTCTAGGAGGCTCCTAAACTGATGCAATCAAGTGCAATCAATGACAGTAGGGCTCAATTAGTGTTCCCCACACTTTAGTAACTGAAACATGTGCCCTAATTAGGCCAAGTGGACCCAGTGGTGCTAGTGACTAAAAATAGAATGGATGGACTCCCAATTTAGACATATGACCAAATTGGACAAGGGAGGATTAATAATCCTAACACCCCCCCCCCCCTGAATGCCAAATTGGACAATCTGTGGGCCCTAGTAACTAAGACCATAGGTCACCCATTACATCAAGTAAAGTAAAGTAATTTCTCAAAAACAAGGTGCTGGGGAAAAACCACATGTGAAAAAAATCCCCCCCCCCCTTGTAATTAAGTAGGTAGAATCAGGATCAATCTGGTTCTTCTGTGCACAGGTATCCTGGGGCATGGCATGTGAACCTCTCTGTTATCTCCTAAAATAACCAGTCTGTTTTCTTTTATTTTAGGTGATAGGTTTGAGTCAAAATTTTATTTTCTCATTACTAAGTCAAAAATCAAATTT
>LPNX010368914.1:244407-254495 GCA_001517045.1 Pseudotsuga menziesii
GCTTGTGGGACACCATCGTTTTGTTTCTTTTTGAATTTTTGACAGGTTTCATCTTTTGGCAGCTTAGGCGAGCCCCACTGAGCTCATTAGCTGCCAAAAGGACTGACTATTGGCGATTAGCGTCGTTGGGGTTTTAAAATTTGAAACGGTTACAGTATTTGGCAGCTTAGGCAAGCCCACCGAGCTCATTAGCTGCCAAAAGAACCGACTTCCGGCAGTTAAGGTATGAAATCGACAGAGCAATAAATTGCCAAAAGCTGGTTTTGACAGATTACTATGTTTTTGCCCCGATATCAATTTTTGTTCGTGGAATTGGCATAAGACCAGTGTAAGAGATATATTATGGGATATGTTATCTATATCTGAAGACCTTTGGGCGAGATTTCGGTCAGTAGGGCATCGTTAATGAATTCAACCTTATTTCAAGGTATGCCACTGAAAGTCGACCGCCACATCAACGATTTCAGTTGTTATGCGCCAGCCCAGCCCACCGAGCCTTCGAAGGCCAGCTCTTCTGCATCAAGCACTTGGCACAAATCGAAGGGGAATCACTTAATGTCATCTCCTTGATTTCAGAGACTAGTTCAAGTCTTTTAAATATTGTTGTTCAGTTAGTTTTAGTTAATTCAATCAGATCCACGTTTTTAGGATCTGAAAACTATTGTGTAAAGGCTATAAAGCCTGAGAACCAAGACTGTGTATGGGTTCGATTTTGGATGCATTTTGCTATGGTACTCAGCTTTTTCATGATAATATAGATCACAGGTTTCTCTCAGCTTTGATGTTAGTTTCCATTGTCTCTTTCACTGTATCAGTGTTGCTTAGCTTCGGATGTGAATGTTTACTTTCATTGTCTAGCTTGCAGCTTGGTATTAGTTTCTTTAATGTCTCTCAAGCCCTACTAGGTACTGGTTTGGTTACATTTATTCTTCACCCACTTTTGATATTATATGCTGATCAATCGATTCTTGAGACCACTGTTTTATCTGTTTACATGCTGAATGTCTGAATGTTGTACTCTGTTTTAGTCATCCCATTGATCCATCTTACAAAAAACACCGAAAAATATTGAATTCTCAAGTTACCAGGCATACTTAGCTATAACCACTAAGTAGTTTCCTGGAGTGATAACACTCTCCATCATTATGTATAGAGGAATCTTCCTCTTTGGAAGAAGAATGATATGCTCAACTAAATCAGAAATATAGACAGCTGTCGAATGAAGACTGGACCCACGTAGAGCAATTGAAGTCAACTGATAAGTGAGAAAATATTCTTGAGGATTCAGAACATGTGAGGAACACTCAAGAAACTGATATGTTGCAGCCATGAATAGCAAACCATGAGTGGCAAGAACAGCCTCAAGTGTTAGGAGCAAGTGTCCAGGCGGATGCAGAAAATCTTCCTCTTTACCAGTTCTATGAGGAGATGAGCATGTGATCAATGGTAGAGAAGCACTAGGACTATTGAGAGCGGATGCTTGAGCTCCATAGTTTGATATAGCTTATGAAATCGCTAATGAATCACATAATAAAATATCAGCAACCTCATATAAGGAAACTAACACCAAATCCCCATCAACAGTTTTGAAGAGAAAGTGCGGTACTTGATTTTTCACACCGGAATTGGTGAGAGCAGCTACAAGCATGACTGAAAGCTCTTGGATTTTAAAATATGAACCAAATAATATCATATCAGAAAGTAAATCAGATCTAAATAAGTTCACAACAGATCCAAAACTGTGAAATGGAATCAAATCCCTAGCAGTAGTTTTGTAGGCGACTTGCGGTACTTGTTTCTTCACATAGTTGATGAGAACAGTTACAAGCAGTACTGAAAGATTATGAATTTGATATATTAAACCAAGCAATATAAGATCAGATCTAAATAATATCATATCAGATCCAATAATGTTAATATCAGATTCAAATAAATGGTTAATTGAGACGGTGGATGCACAACTTTCTTCTTCTTCAAAATTATGAATTTTGGTGCATGCAATCCTGCAGGAATTTGCTGGAAAATCTAGATCATGGAGAGCGAATGGATCACTCTGGTAATCTAATATTTCTTCCAAAATATCCAAGGTATCACATATTTTCACACCAGCAGCAACATTAGAGGGAGAAAACTCAAATTTCTCTTCACTTTTGAAAGCAATTACTGGTAAATTTTGCATAGAATTCAAAGCAAAATCACCGGTGAATGTTTGCATGGAAGTGCAACAGTGTTTTTCTTCAATATCAGAGATTCAAATGTCTTCTTCTATTTCAGAAATATGAGGATATGAGATATCAGAGATCTCATGAACTTCCGAAGCATCAAGAGAAGGAGTCACTGCATGGAGACTGTCTTCAATTCGAATTGCCTGTGCAGAAGCTTCTGCTTCTTCTTCATCTTGAACAACTTCATCAGAGAGAGTGGAGGTTGAGAATTTTGGATCAAGAGTGCTTATGGTGCTAGATATTCTCTCCAAAATTCTATTATGATCCTCATCAATCACTCCAAAGGTTCTGTTCAATATTGTCCAGAGTTCCTTCGGGTCTTCAATAGATCTAATGAGGTAGCGCAAGCTAGGAGAAAGACCCGTTGCTTTTGTTCCAAAATCTCCATCACATTTATTCAACCAATCATTTTCACTAAAACACTCTTTACCGAGTCAAATAGACACCCGATAGAGACCTTGTCTCATAAGAGATGAAATCATATTCTTCTTTCATTCTGAATAGTTTGTGGAAAGGGTGACAAGAGGAACTGATGAATCCATTCGAAGTTGTACCTGAAAAAAAACACAAAAGGGGCACCGTAAGGTTGACAACCTGCACATTTCAGGTTTTCATCACACCTAGCATAGTTGATCAATATTGATCAACAATTCCTTTCCTTGGGGTATTAAGTGGTAAACCTTCTGCTTCTAGTGCAGAGCTGGAAGGAGCAATTTTGCTCCAAAATGATCCAGTAGGAGATCTGAGGAGGAGAAGTGCCTTGTCCGCCGAGGCTCTGATACCATATTAAATTGAGCACATAAATCTGTGGAAAAACACACAACTCACAAGATAGATCAACACAATTTACTTAGTTATTGAAGAATGAAACATTGAAAAAATGGCTTGCAGCTGTGAATGCTTTTCATTAATCAAAGAGAAATTAGATAATAATTAAAATGAAGTACAATGGCTTTAATAGCCACAAGCAATTCGAATCCACATGAGGAAATTCGAATTGATTAGACTCTATTTGACTGTAGGTAACTAAGACCTTGTCTAAATCACTATTGGAGGACTCAATAGTTAACCGACCTTGTCTAAACCATAACCGAAGTTCATCGTAGTTCTAAATTGATGGAGGCTCCTAAATTGATGCAATCAAGTGCAATCAGTGGCAGTAGGCCTCAATTAGTGTTCCCCACACTTTAGTAGCTGAAACATGTGCCCCAATTAGGCCAAGTGGACCCAGTGGTGCTAGTGACTAAAAATAGACTGGACGGACTCTCGATTTAGGCATATGACCAAACTGGACAAGGGAGGATTAATAATCCTAACAAGCACTATGTTTAAAATTTTTGAACTATAGCCTTGAGGGATTCGAAAATGATCATGTTTGGTAAAAACTTATGCAAGCACCTTTCAGGTTATCAGGTTAGCAGATTCTGTCAGCTAGAGCCATCAGATGAGGAGGGGATCTAGATCTACGGTGATAGATCTTCTATGGTCCAAACACACATAAGCATAAATGAAGCAGAGAGTGCCGAAGATCAATGGTTTGGATCCATGATGAAGAGGATCAGCGATGGAGCACATTTCCATGGGCCGGAGATGTGAAGAAAAATCCAAGTATGACATCTGTGGGGTCCGTTAAAGTGATAAGTGTTGGAAGGTCAGGATCAAGGCAAGCCCGAATCGACGACCTGGGATGATTTCGCTGGGGAAACATGCGCGAAGGAAGAGGTTCTTTCCAAAAGCAAAATATGGTAAAGGGAGGAAAGGCCAGATGGCTAAGATGAAGGTGGAAGCAAATATACAGTCATGGTTTATTCTTCGATATGAACTAGGACAGGCGGTGTCGAAACCTCAATTCACGAAAAGTCGTAGAGACCGCGAAGATCTATGATCCCGAGCAAGGGGTTGGGAAGATCAGCGGACGAGAAGCGTTTCACGATTATATGAGGAATGATCAGAGGAGTGTTAAGGCTCTCATGATTGGACGGTCCCGATGAAAGTTGACCATAGATCAACGGTTGAGGTCGATTTCCCATGATCAAGCTCTACCCATGATGATTGTAGAAGCTTAATATGAAGAGTTGTTTTCTGACGGCTTGGTTTTAAAGACACGTGGACAATGGACATGAAAGGTGTCTAGATCGAAAGGTTACGAAGCTCAGGACCATAAAGGTCACATCTAGATCAATCTGACAGTAGAGGGAACGCTCTCGCGTATGATCTGTTTCCCGACAGATTAATCGATTCCCCCAATGCCATTTGTAACATGCGTACAAGAGAAATCATTCATGTGGCAGTGCCATGTCACCCTAGGATAGGTATCCGTTGTGTGGAGATAGGGGAGTATCATGGGAAACTATGAGGTGGAGCAGGGGAATCCGCTCTTCACACGAAGTAGGGTAAGCACGACAAGGGAGATCATTCTGTTTCCTACATCACAAGGGCGAAGGGCTATATGAACGTTAATTATGTATGCTTTGAAACGTAAGGTAGACCATACAGGGTGACACACGAGAATATTTCTCGTAGTGAGTAACGAAATGTCGCAGTGGATCAAGCGATGTGACTAGATCTCCAGTAGGTAAAGAATCACTCGGCTCATGCCCTCACACATGTCAACACCAATATACTCGATGACAGAATGTGCAGGAATGATGACCGATCATTACAGAGTCTAGTCTCTTTGTCCTATATATAACACCACCATTCAAATCCTTTGTAATACAGGACATGGGATAGCGTAGAGGTAGAACCCGAAGTTTCAGTTTGTTGCGAGTCCATAGATTTTCGAGAAGTTGGCAATGTCAATTTGGTTTGAAAAGCTTGTCTCTTTGGGTGTATTGATGGTTGGTGAGCTTGTTGTTGCCTTGGTTTTCCTTACTAGGGATAGCACCAGCCATCGGGGTGCAGACGTGAAGAATTTTGAGAAAAACACTCGTCTTCTGATAGACACACCCCAAGTTGCGCATTGCCTGGACATTCACATCCTGTAAGTGTTTTTCCAAGAACCCCTGATACCATCGATGCCTCCAAATCTTCTGCACAAGAGGACAGACCTGAGATGCGCTCTGTGGGAGCACTTGTTCAGGTTGGAGCATCAGGGATCTAATGCCTACACCGTCGTATTTGTGAAGTCCACTTACTCAAGGTGGTGGGGGGGTGGAGGCACACTCCACCGTATTTCCTGTGGGAGATCCCACCTCACGAAAGGTGAGGAGTACAAGAATGACAAGCCATTGCATAGGATTGCCTTTTCTAGAAGCAATACGACCCTTCTTCCAGACCCCCCGTCTAACAGTGTTGCCCGGAGAGGAGAGGGATGCAGAGAAGGTTTAGCAAGGAGGCGACACAAACTACCCTTCTAGTTTGCGTCCATGCATAAAGGTGCCTTTGAGCACAGAGGAGACACAAATTTAGGAGGGATAGAAAAGCACATTTATTTTGCTAACTCGATAACCCGGCTAGAGATTTCGAACCTCAATCACTGGTGACTCACATGAAAAGCGACCTGAAGGCATTGTTCTCAAAGATTAGAAAGCTCAACAACCGAAACGTCGTGTTGTCACTCAGACCGAGCACACGCACTAACTCCATAACGTTTGTTCAAATTATATGTAAATTGTGGCATAAATACCACACTTTGGTTGTTTGTTTAATAGTGACTGTAAATCGTCCTGGTCTATTTCCAAGCACTAGCCTCAAGGATCTGAGATAGTATAAATAGGCTCTACCCATAGGGGAGAGGGGTTGGGAATTTTCAAGAGCGGGGGATCTCCATTGTAATATGTTTTTGGTCTCTTAGAGTTGAATAAAAAATTGCAGAGGTGGAATGACAAACTCTCATGGAAGAGATTCCTGTGTCATCTCTTTCTTCAATAAGTAAACCTTCTTTACGTGACTGTCTATCATGTTTTCATTACACTTTATATTTGCTTTTCATGTTTGGGAATTAGTGTGTATGGGCCAAAGTTCATCTCGTATGCTCTCAGTCCATTATTCAAACATTTTAAACATTTTCTTCTAAATTCTTGCAGAATTCACCCTCGTTAGGTGCTCTGTTTGACGGGTTGTCTCCCTGTGTCCATTAATCCACCTATTAATACCTCTAGATTGAAAAAACATTGTCTATCTTGCCTCTATCTACAAACCTTCAAACTCCTTACCTCTTGCAACTTGTTTCAGACCTGATTAGTTGACTCCATGGCCCAATAGTCCCCTCCATGATTTACCCCACCAAACTTTACAAAAAAAACTTGTCTTATTTAGAAATCTGACCTTCTGACCGTCTCCGATTGAAAATTTTGAGTGCGAAAAACTTGCAGACAGTTAAAGATCCCTCTAAGATTGCATTGGGTTAGAAATACAGTCTAAAGTGGTTTTGATGTTACCCCGGGATTTACCTCCCACAACGTGGGTACATTCTGGTTGCTAACAAACTAGTGTCGTTGCTAGGAAACGAAGGCTCGAATCTTCCCTTGGTGTGAATGACATATTTTCATATTTGATTGTTGATGGTGAACAACAATCAGACTATCAAGAAGGTTGCACATCTTTCACCTGGCGACTCCATTCTCAAAGTGTCTAGATTTCAGTGACTCCACTGGTGACATGATTCAGAGATCAAGTTTTCAAAGAGAACCGACAGCTTCTACCGGGAAAACGAGATCATCGTAACATATGAAGACATGTGGTGAGAGGATAAGATACTCAAGTTTCATTTTCCTCCAAGATTCTTTGTCCTGTCTTGTAAGTTTGTTCCTATCTTTTCCTAAACTTGTCAAAGAAGCTTTCCATGGTTCATTACACTCGAAATGGAACCATGAATTTATTCCTATATATCCTTCTTTACGAAGTGAAAGCAGTTCATCATCCTGTACATTTGATTTCGACCAAGAGCCTTCATACGAAACACTTGGCATTAAAGGTCATCCATGTGAACCTCTTGAAACCACTATTAGTAATACATCCATTTCACATAGCCCCGTTTCTTTCAGTATTCCAAGCCGATACAGACCACTTCACTTACCTCTTATTCTTCATGATTTTCCTACGAAGCATTACAAGTACCTCCCTAAATTTGATGGAGAATCCAAAGACCTCGCTGCTGAGAAACATTTACAAGCCTTTGAACATTTCCTTGCCCTCTTTGAAGTAGAACATGATGACATTTGCATGAGGACTTTCTCCCAATCTTTGCAAGAAGACATTAAAGAATGGTTTAAGCACCTACAGTCTAAATCCATCAGTAATTGGGAAGAGTTTTCTGACACCTTTTTGAAATTTTGGGGTAGGAGGAGGCCACTAGACCAAATACTTTCAGAGTTCTATTCCCTGAAGAAGCAAGAGGGTGAAACCATGTCTAGTTTTAATAGGAGGTTTGCCATCTTTTATTATAACATGCCAAAGAAAATCCAACTTCTTGAAAATGTGGCTAAAATTCAATATGCAAGTACCTTTCCTCCTAAACTATCATTACTTCTTTTGGAAAGAAAGTCAGTCCCATTGCAGCATATGTTCATTGATTGCTTGGAACTTGAAGAAAATCTTAAGATGTCTAAAAAACTGTCAAATCAAGACAATGGTGGTGAGATGAAAGGTAAATCAGAACTAGTCGGGCCACCTAAACCAAGGGGAATAATCCTTGTTCATCCCAAGCCTTCATTTACCAAACAGAGAGATGATCAGCCTTATGATGTAAAAGAAGATGGTTCTGCTAATTTATTTTTTGAAGATTGCAGTCAGCCTAGTACCAATTCTGTTAATGGTGATTTTAAAAGGGATTTTGGTATGCCCATATATGATGAGTATGACGATGATTGCTTGGACATTATACCCAAAGAACTAGCTCTAAAGCCAAGGTCTAATAGTGAAGAAAATCAAGTTGTAACCCAAAGTCAAAAGCCTGAAATAAGAGAAGATAATGAATGTGCAGAAGGTGATAGTCTACCTCTGTGTTATTTTTCATTTGAATTGATAAGACAACGACTTAAAGCCTCTTCACTAAGGTAGAAATTCAAGGATATGGAAGATTCCATAAACTTTTTGGAGGTAGAAGATGAGGAAGATGAACCATCATACGGGCAATCTCAGCATGTAAAAAAATCGATGGTTTGCGGTGAGAAATTGGATTGCAAAGAAAGAGATAAGATTTCTCAAATAAACGTTCCTTCATGTCTTTCAAATTCAAAAATTTCATGTCAAGAAGAAGGATTGTGTTTGCTTGATCCGGTTGGAGAAAAGAATAATCTTTCTACTCAAGTATATAAGGATGGTGAAGTTTTAGATTCAGGAATCATGAAAGAAAGGGTGGACATTTCATTGGAAGGAAATCATGACAATCCCTTTCATAGTCTTTTGAAAACCAGTCTGACGGCATGCTAGAGGAGTTGCATTCTGAGGAGCTTTGTCATGACAAACAGGTGCTTGAGAGTTCTGGGATTTGTCATATTTTTATGAGCCAGTGGCAGAATACCTTGAGAAATTCTGTACTGAGAATAGTTGGTTATGTTTCTATCAAAGGGATCACATCTTTCCTCATGACCTTTTGTCATTTTGTTCCTATGTTCTAATTTCAATCAAGCTTGATGAAAAAACTGAATTATTGGGTAAATTGCGTGATTGGCTTCATTAGAAGGTAGAGTTTACTTGATTGGGCATTTGGGTTTAGTTAGATAGGGTAGGTAGGTGCAAACAATCTTGAGACCTGTCAAGCATTTCCTTATGTACTTTCCAGTTCATTTTCATTTTTTTGTTATAAGTTCGGGTTTGCAGCCACAATTGTTTTCAATTTTCAGAGTATGGTCAGATGACACAGATTGACATGAATTTGTTGCAACGGTGATTTTTTTCTTGTTTCAACTCAAGGAAAGTTGAGAATTTCAAAGAAAAGGTTGGGGGCATCCTAATGGATTTGGCACTTGGTCTACGGGGTTCTTTGCTACCTCGCGAGGAGGATAGCATCCCTCGTGGAGCCAGCTGTTAGCACTATGTTTAAAATTTTTGAATTATAGGCTTGAGGGATTCAAAAATTATCTTGTTTGGTAAAAACCTATGCAAGCACCTTTCAGGTTATCAGGTTGGCAGATTCCGTCAGCTAGAGCCATCATACAAGGAGGGGATCTGGATCTACGATAATAAATCCTTCTATGGTCCAAACACGTAGCAGCAGAAATGAAGCAGAGAGTGTTGAAGATCGAAGGTTCGGATCCATGACGAAGAGGATCAGTGATGGAGCACCTTTCCGCGGGTCGGAGATGCGAAGAAAAATCCAAGTTTGACATCTGTGGGGTCCGTTAAAGTGATAACTGTTGGAAGTTCAGGATCAAGGTGAGCCCACATCGACGACCTGGGATGATTCCGCTGGGGAATCATGCGCGAAGCAAGAGGTTTTTTCCAAAAGTGAAATATGGTAAAGGGAGGAAAGGTCGGATGGCTAAGATGAAGGCAGAAGCAAATCTACGGTCGTGGTTTATTCCGCGATCTGAACTAGCACGGGCGGTGTCGAACCCTCAATTCGTGAAAAGATGTAAAGGCCGCGAAGATCTACGATCCGGAGCAAGGGGTCGAGAAGATCATCGGACGAGAAGTGCTCCACGATTATAAGTTGCATGGGCGATTATATGAGGAATTATCAACAAAGTGTTAAGGCTCTCATGATTAGACGGTCCCGATGAAAGCTGACCACATATCGGCGGCTGAGGTCTGTTGATGTATATGTAACTTCGGAATGTATTCTTCTATGTATCCTATGTATTGTAACCCTATGTTTATTCCGAGATGTTTCTATTATGTATTTGAGTCATGTGGTCATACCCCGATGTTCCGATCGGGAGGATTAATAATGTAAACAAGTCATATCAAGTCATTAGG
>LPNX010368914.1:256557-296795 GCA_001517045.1 Pseudotsuga menziesii
TAATCATATATTTATGCATAAGTATTTTCCAGTATAAATATTCCTTATGAAATGTTTCTAACCATACAATTGCATTTGACTTGTAGGAAAGATCGCATACATAATCGCCTACAAGCAAAGAAGAATGAAGACTTGTTTCGAAGAACAAGTGATGACAGTTCAAAGACAAAGAATAATATGATGAGTGCAATGACATCATTGATGCAGAACCTTCCAGCCATGAAGAAGTAACCAAGAAGAAATGGAAGACCAACTCAAGAAGAATGATGTCAAGGTGCAGTATCGAGACCTGAAGAGAAGTTCATAGTTCCATCATGCAGAAGATGGAAACATCGTGGGATACAAAGCAAGATTCGTAGCATGAGGCTTCTCACGAAAGGAAGGCCTAGACTACGAAGAGACATTTGCAGCCAGTGAGAGTCGAAACACATACATGATGAGCTTGATGAATATCTTAACCTTTGCTACAAGGTTGATAGAGAATGACAAGCTCACAGATGGGTGAAAGATGAACTTTTGAAGAAGTTCAAGATAGAGGATCTTAGTATCCAATGATCCTAGATGGATACTACTTGTCACTCCGGTACAAAATGTTTTAGTGCATAGAGTACAGAAGAAATAGGGCGTCTGATGCTCCGCTTCAGAGGGAGTGATTGCAGAAGATCCTGAGGTTCGACATGGTACGACAGGATGGGAAGATTACTGATGATTCTAGGCTTTACTGAGAGTAAAGTGGATTCCAACCTTTTATTCAAGGTTGAAGGTGGAAGACCAGCGATGCTCCTGTTATGTGTCGATGCACTATTGTTCTAGGCATGGAGGTGTGGCAGAGTACAGATGGAATCTTCCTTGGACAAGGGAAGTATGCAGTAGAGATCCTGAAGAGGTTCAAGATGATGGACTGCATGACCACACCTATGGCATCGAACATGAAGCTATTAAGTGATGCTTCATCAGAGTCGGTTGATGCTACGATGTATCATCAGATGATTGGGTCATTGATGTACCTGACAAACACGAGACCAGATATTTGCTTTGCTGTGAACACCTTGAGCCAGTACTTGACAGATCCGAGAAGTGTTCACTTGATTGCTACAAAGCATATTCTGAGGTACCTGAAGGGTACACTTGATTATGGGCTCAAGTATGATGCGAATCAGAAGATTAACCTGGAGGGTTATGTTGATTCAGATTGGGCAGGCAGTGCCAACGACAGGAGATTACTTCAGGGTGTTGCTTTAGTATGGGATCAGGTGTGATCTCTTGGTTTAGCAGGAAGCAATCCTGTGTGGCACTGAGTACAGCTGAAGCAGAGTATGTCGCAGCTTGTTCAGCTAGTTGTGAGGCAGTATGGCTACGGAAGCTACTGTCTGATATATTTGATCTCCAGTTGGATGCTACTTGTATACATTGTGACAACCAGAGTTGCGTGAAGTTGTCAGAGAATCTAGTGTTTCATGACAAGTCGAAGCATATCGAGATCAAGTATCACTATATCAGGGATATGGTGCAGAGAGGAGCAGTGAAGCTCCTGTATGTTGCGACGGAGGAACAGATAGCTGATGTATTGACTAAGCCATTGGCTAGGCTGAAGTCCGAGTACTTCAGAGAGAGACTTGGTGTTCTCCAGATCAAGGCTTCCTCCCAGAGAAAGTGATGAGACCCATAGCCATTCCTACATGGTGAGAGGATTGGTTCCTTCCATGGTTAGATGTAAGGGCTGAGCCATTCTGTCATGGTGAGAGGATTGGTTCCTTCCATGACTGATATGAGTGCTGAGATTCATGGCCATTCTATCGAGTAGGACAGATGCAAGGGCTGAACCATTATGTTCATGGCTAAAGGATTAAGTTCCTTCCATGTCAGATGTGAGTGTTGGCCATTCCGACGAGCAGGTCGGATATAAGTGCAGTGCCATTCCGACATGGTGAGAGGATTGGTTCCTTCCATGGTCGGATGTAAGGGCAGTGACATGGTGATAGGATTGGTTCCTTCCATGGGCAGGATGCCACATCCAGCATGAAAAAGGACCAGCTCTGTGATGCCTCATCTAGTATGAAAAAGGACTAGCTCTGGGAAGACTCATCTAGTTTGAAAAAGGACTAGCTCTGAGAAGTCTCATCTAGTTTGAAAAAGGACTAGCTCTGGGAAGACTCATCTAGTTTGAAAAAGGACTAGCTCTGAAGTGGATGCCTCATCTGGTATGAAAAAGGACCAGCTCTATGATGCCTCGTCTAGTATGAAAAAGGACTAGCTCTGGGAAGACTCATCTAGTTTGAAAAAGGACTAGCTCTGAAGTGGATGCCACATCTGGTATGAAAAAGGACCAGCTCTGTGATGCCTCATCTAGTATGAAAAAGGACTAGCTCTGGGAAGACTCATCTAGTTTCAAAAAGGACTAGCTCTGAAGTGGATGCCACATCTGGTATGAAAAAGGACCAGCTCTGTGATGCCTCATCTAGTATGAAAAAAGACTAGCTCTGGGAAGACTCATCTAGTTTGAAAAAGGACTAGCTCTGAAGTGGATGCCACATCTGGTATGAAAAAGGACCAGCTCTTTGATGCCTCATCTAGTATGAAAAAGGACTAGCTCTGAGATGGTACATCCAGTATGAAAAAGGACTGGCTCTGTAAAGACTTTCGATGACGAGTAGAATCATGAGATAAAACCAGTGTTGATCCAGATCGAGTGATGATCCAAATCCAGTAATGATGATCCAGCAGTAAAGATCCAGATCGAGTGATGATCCAGATCCAGCCTAGTGATGATGATCCAGATCGAGAGATGATCTAGATCGAGTGATGATCCAGATCGAGAGATGATCCAGATCCAAATGACTTGAAGATGAAGATGACTTGAAGACGAAGATGACTCAAAGACGAAGATGATCCAGTTGATACAGAGAAGAAGACCAGTGCTGAAAAATTGTGTCGAAAGAATACCTTCCTAGTTAAGAGGGAGTGTTGATGTATATGTAACTTCGGAATGTATTCTTCTATGTATCCTATGTATTGTAACCCGATGTTTATTCCGGGATGTTTCTATTATGTATTTGAGTCATGTGGTCATACCCCGATGTTCCGATCGGGAGGATTAATAATGTAAACAAGTCATATCAAGTCATTAGGTAAGTCCCCACAATTTTGGGGCACTTGAGTTATTATACACTAATTAAGGTGTAGGCTCGAGTAGTAATTATTAGGGTTGAGCCTACGTGTGAAATGGCAACTTAAGTGAACGGACTAATATAAATAGAGAGTGTGTGTCTCTCTATTTATCACTTGTGACATACATCACTTGCTCTCTCAAGTGTGGCGCACCTCTGGAGAAGGAAATACTTTGGCTTGACAGAAGACAGAAGGCTACTACTGTTTTGGGAGATCTCTTACTATTTTGGTGCTGATTCTATCTTAGAGGAAGTTGCGGGGTTTTCTCCTTTATGGTTTCCCCGAGGAAAATCTCTTTGTGTCTCTTGTCTCTTGTGATGTGCTTATGTTTTATTGATGTGCTTGTTATTCTCTCAGTGAAAAGATCCTAAGATCATAATGCTAACTTAATGTGATGAAAAACTAACAAGGTCGATTTCCCTTCATCAAGTTGTACCCATGATGATTGTAGAAGCTTAATATGAATAACTGTTTTTTGACGGCTTGGTTTTAAAGACACGTGGACGATGGATATCAAAGGTGTTTAGATCGAAAGGTTGAGAAAATCTCAGGACCGTAAAGGTCACATCTAGATCGATTTGACAGTAGAGGGAACGCACTCGCGTATGATCTGTTCCTCGGCATATTAATCGATTCCCCTGACGCCATTCGTAACATGCATACAGGAGAAATCATTCCTATGGAAGTGCCATGTCACCCCAGGATAGGTATCCGTTGTGTGGTATGGCATGTGGAGATAGGGGAGTATCATGGGAATCTATGAGGTGGAGCAAGCGAATCCGTTCTTCACACAAAGTAGGGTAAGCGCGGCAAGGGAGATCATTATGTTTCCTACGTCACAGGGGCGAAGGGGTATGAGAACGTCCATTCTGTATGCTTCGAAATGTAAGGTAGACCATACAGGGTGATGCCCGAGAATATTTCCCACAACGAGTAACGAAATGTCGCAGTGGATCAAGTGAAATGACTAGATCTCCAGCAAGTAAAGGATCACTCGGCTCATGCCCTCACACATGTCAACACTGAGATACTCGATGACGAATTGTGCAGGAATGTTGACCGGTCATTACAAAATCTAGTCTCTTAGTCTTATATATAACACCACCTTTCAAATATTTTGTAATACAGGGCATGAGCTAGCATAGAGGCAAAACCCGAAGTTTCGTTTTGTTGCAAGTCCATAGAATTTTGAGAAGTTGGCAATGGCAATTTGGTTTGAAAATCTTGTCTGTCTGGGTGTATTGATGGTTGGTGAGATCGTTTCTACACTTATCCGTTGCCTTGGTTTTTGTACCAGGGATAGCACCAGGCATCGGAGCGCAGACGTGAATAATTTTGAGGGATACACCCATCTTCTGATAGCCACACTCCCAGTTGCACATTGCCTGGACACTCACATCCCGTGAGTGTTTTTCCAGGAACCCTTGATACCATCGCTGCCTCCAAAGCTTCTGCACAAGAGGACAGTCCCGTGTTGCGCTCTGTGGGAGCAGTTGTTCGGCTTGGAGCATTAGGGGTCCAATGCTTACACTGTCGTATTTGTGTACTCCACTTACCAAAGGTGGTGGGGGGGGTGGAGGCACACTCTAGTGTATTGCCTATGGGAGGGCCCACCTCATGGAAGGTGAGGAGTACAAGAATGACAAGCCACTGTAGAGGCTTGCCTTTTTCCAGAAGCAATATGGCCGTTCTTCGAGACCCCCCCATCTAACAGTGTTACCCAGAGACGGGAGGGCTGCAGAGAAGGTTAAGCAAGGAGGGGACACAAACTGCCCTGCCAGTTTGTGTCCATGCAAAAAGGTGCCTTTGAGCATGGAGGAGACACAAATTAGGAGGGATAGAAAAGCATGTTTATTTCGCTGACTTAACAAGCCGACCAGAGATTTCAAACCTCAGTCAATGGTGACTCACCAGAAAAGTGACCTGAAGGCATTGTTCTTAGAGATCAACAGGCTCAACAGCAGAAACTTCGTGCTATCACCCAGATTGAGCATGCACATTAACTCCATAATGTCTGTTCAAATTATATGTAAACCGTGGCATAACTACCACACTCTGGTTTTTAGTTTGATAGCGACTGTAAATCGTGTTGGTCCATTTTCGAGGACTAACCTCAGGGATCTGAGATAGTATAAATAGGCTCTCCCCATAGGGGAGAGGGGTTTGGAATTTTCAAGAGAAAGGGCTTCCACTGTAATATGTTTTCGGTCTCTCAGCGTTGAATAAAAATTTGCAGAGGTGGAACAAAAAACTCTCATGGCAGAGATTCCTACGTCATCTCTTTCTTCAATAAGTAAACCTTCTTTATGTGACTATCTATCATGTTTTCATTACAATTTGTATTTCCTTTTCATGTTTGGGCATTAGTGTATATGGGCCAGAATTCATCTCGTATGCTCTTGGTCCATTATTCAAACATTTTAAACATTTTCTTCTAAACTCTTGCAGAATTCACCCTGGTTAGGTGCTCTGTTTGAGAGGTTGTCTCCCTCTGTTCGTTAATCTACTTGCTAATACCTCCAGATTGAAGAAACGGTGTCTATGTTGCCTCTATCTACAAACCTTCAGACTCCTTACCTCCTGCAACTTGTTTCAGACTTGATTAGTTGACTCCATGGCCCAATGGTCCCCTCCACGATTTACCCCACCAAACTTTACAAAACAAACTTGTCTTATTCATAAATCTGACCTTCTGACCGTCTCCAATTGAATATTTTGAGTGCGAAAATCTTGCAGACAGTGAGAGTTCCCTCTTAGATTGTATTGGATCAGAAATATAGTCTAAAGCGGTTTTGATGTTACCCCAGGATTTACCTCCTGCAACCTAGGTACATTCTGCGTGCTAACAGGCCCCTACTTCATGGATCTGCAGGGTCTATATTTCAACAAATGGACTCCTGACTTTGACCCCACTCGGGATGTTCCTTCAGCAGTTCCAGTTTGCACTCGGCTTCCTCATCTACCGCTCCACTCTTGGAATTCTGAATCTTTGGAAACCATTGGGAACAAACTTGGAAAGTATATTGACAGGGCAGAAAGTAAAGACCAATACTCGTGTGCAAGAATTTGTGTAGAAGTTTATTTAGAAATTGGGATGCTTGAAGCGATCAATTTAACTGTGGCATACTGGTCACATATTTAGGAGCTTGACTATGAGCAGCTTCCGTTCAAATGTCGCCACTGTCATGGTTACGGTCATTTTTCTATGAACTATAAGAAAAAATCATAAGAAACCCTTGTTCTTGAGAAGGCTAAACAATGGACCCAAGTTAAAAAAGCTAACTCCTCCAAGCAAGTTATCAAATCAAAAGGAAAAAAAGCTCAAGAAGGGACTAGAGTCATATCCGGTGAGAAGAAGAACTATGTAGGAAATTCAGTCTCCTCAAATTCGTTTGTTGCTTTGTGTTCTTTGGATGATCAGACTCCTCCTGCTCTTGAAGAAGGTGAGGTGTAGCCTTCAGATGCACTCTTAATTGAAAGAGAAGAAATTATTGGGAATCCAGAGATCCCTGGTTCTATTCAATCTCCATGTGTTGATCCAATTCCTCAAGAAAATCATAAATCCCCTTCAAGACTTTCTTCTTCTCCTTCCTATGCTCCAATTTGTAAGAAAAAGTCGATTGAATCATCTGGCTCTTCTGATGAAGATTCTATTGAGCAGTCTTTAAAAAAGGGTGGCCGAAAGTCTCATAAAGAGACCAGAGAAGAAGAAGCAGAGCGTTTGAAAATGCAGCGATCCCAACCTACCATTGAGATGTCCTTAGGTAGAAGTAAGCATAATAGACCTCAAAAGGGTGGAGCCACTCCCTTTTGCACGGGTAAATAATCCATATTACTTTGTAGAATTGTAGGGGATTGGGGAACCCCAAAAAAGCAAAAGATGTGAAAGATCTTCTGAGAATGGAATCTACAGAAATTCTCCTACTACAAGAGACAAAAATTGATAAGCATGTGCTATTTAATCTAAGCAAGACTCAGTGGAAAATGAATTATAGTCTGCTTTCTTCTTTTGTTTCACAACATTGGATCTACTGGAGCTTCTCTGTTCTATTAATGAGGTTTCTATTGCCCTTTTCAACTTGTATGTCCCTGTAAATCATGTTGAGAAGGACTGTTGGATCTCTCTATCTCATTTTCTGGCAACAAAGTCTCTGTGAAATATCATCTTAGCAGGGGATCTAAACATCATATTTAATCCGAGTGAAAAAAAGGAGGCGTGTTGGGTAAAGACCCTCTATTGGATTTTGTTGAGTCCATAATTCGTTCTTGGGATATTCTAGATTTCAAACCAAAGAGGGGTCGCTTTACCTGGTCCAATAACAGGGCTGGGTCTGAAAGCATTCTTGCTCGTTTGGATCGTTTCTTGGTCCAAAGCTCTCTGTTAGATGAGAATCTTCTTATTTCTTCAAAAAAATTGCCTAAGATTTCTTCCGATCACCATCCCATTTCCTTGCAGATGAATGAAGAAGAAGACTATGGACCAATTCTGTTTCATTTTAGCCCATTATGGATTGAGTGTGATGGATTTTGGGACACTGTGTGTGAAGCTTGGTCTCAATATGTGGATGGCTCTCCCAGTTATGTATGGGAGCAAAAACTAAAAAGAACTAAGTATACCTTGAAAGCGTGGATTAAGAAACCTTTCCCGACTCCAACTAGCAACAGAAAGGAAAGTGTTAAAGTTTTAGCAAATAACCAATTCAACATGGAGGAAACTAAAATTTCAAAACCGATTTTGATAAGTGAAAAGTTTGCACAAGCAAATTCGTTTCAGTCCTTTCACCATGAATAAAAAAATTTGTGTCTCAAGTCGCGAAGCTTATGGTTACAAGCTGGTGATAAAAACGCAGCCTTTTTTCATAGACAATGTCGAGAAAGAGTCTCCCGTAATCATATATTAGAAATTCTTTCAAGTGAGGGCGACGTGATCAAGGGTCAATTAGATCTTAAACCGGCTACTAATAAGCATTTTCTTCAAATTTTTTCAAAGGACGACGTTCATGATAATTCAGCCAAAATTGAATTTATATCTTTCATTCCATCCTTGATTACTGTTGAGACAAATGTTGGTCTTGTTAAACCTTTTACTGAACAAGATGTCGTGGAGGTCATCTAGGGTATGGAACCAGAAAAAGCACCTGGACCAGATGGTTTTTCCATCCATTTTTACAGATTATGTTGGCTAGTTATCAAATAGGATTTGCTTCGCATGATTACTTAATTTCTTATGAAAGCTAAAGTTGGTGATTGCACCAACTCTACCTTTTTAGCCTTAATCCCCAAGGAAGTTAACCCTGCATCCTTTGCTAGGTTCTAACCTATCTCGCTCTGCAATGCCTCTTATAAAATTCTGGCTAAACTTTTAGCTAACAGACTTAAGCTTTTGTTGGGATCTTTAATCTCTCCTCAGCAGGGGGGATTTGATAAAGGAAGGCATTTAGTAGACAATGTGATCCAAGTGCAAGAGGCCATTCATTCCAGTTTTGAAAGAGAAGATAAAGGTATGATCATTAAACTTGATATGAAAAATGCCTTTGATCGAGTCAAACTCTCTTTTCTCTATAAAGTTCCTCTCACTTTCGGCTTTAGTGTGGAGTTTGTCAGTCTGATTAAATCCCGTACAGACATACCTTGGATTGCTCCCCTTATCAACGGTAGACCTGCAAAATTATTTCAAGCCTCAAGAGGATTGCGTCAAGGGTGTCCTTTGTCACCCTTCCTCTATATTTTGATGGCTGAAGCTTTAAGCAGAAAAACTGTCTGTTGGTGTTATCCATGGCATTAGGGTAGCTCAAGGAGTGGAGCCCATCAATCATGCGTTGTTTATCGATGATTCTCTTCTCCTTGGTGGTGCTTCGTTAAATATTGCTCGTGCCTTTAACGAAATTCTTCAAAAGTTATGTTCAATCTCAGGAGCCTTGATTAACAAGGAAAAGATTGTAGTTTATGGGTGGAATGTGGATAATCTAAAAATGCTTCAAATTTCTAACTCTTTGGGATTCCCTGGTTATGGTCACTGGGTTATGATCAAATATTTGGGTCTCCCCCTGACCTTGGGAGCTAGTTCCCCTTCACTATGGCTTGAAGTTGTGAGCAAATTGAAAGCCAAAATTGTCTCTTTGGGTAGAAACTGGTTGACGAAAGCTGAAAAGCTGGTCTTGATAAAGTCAATCCTTTCTTCCCTTCCTATTTTTCAGACTTCATTACTTCTTTCCCCCAAGTCCATCTCATTGCAGATAGCCAAGATTCTCAGGGATTTCCTTTGGAACAGTGGAAAAGGTAACCAAAATAAAATTCATTTAGTCAACTGGGAAACTATTAAAAGACCTCTATTTGAAGGCGGATTGCAAATCTGAGATCCTGAAATTGCAAACCTGGCCTTGGGAGGTAAACATGTTTGGCAACTCTCTGTTGATAAGAATCATCCGGTTAGCAAGCATTTTTTATGAAATATCTTAAAGGTGGAACCTTGAGAAATATAAATGTTGAAAAGCTTCCAACAGGTACTGCTATATGGAATTTCTGTAGGAAAGGAGTAAAATTAATTCAACAACATCTATATCGAATCCCAGACAATGGGAAAGGAATTTTTCTGTGGGAAGAGAAGATTCTTGGGCACCCTCCGCTTTATTCTATAATCTCGTTGTCTAAGATCAAATTATGGATGATTAATAAAGGATTCCTTTGTTTAGTAGACATTTGTTCTTGGGACTGCTCGGGGAACTGGGTAAGTTGGAATCTTCCTGAAATGCCAATTCGGTTGGTTCCTGCTCAATCAATTTTGATAACTGCTTTGTCCAGAATGGCTCCTCTTCATCGCTTCTCGAAAGATAAATGGGGTTGGGGTCCATCTAGAGTTTATTCTGTTAGACACAGGTCAATTATTCAATCTTCTCGTGCTTCCATGCTTACCCCTGCGTTTTGGAAATCGATTTGGTCTCCCTACGGCCTGCCAAAGGTAATTTTTTTTTCATGGCTTCTTATGCATCAAAAGGTATTGACTGGCAAGAAATTGGTTAGATGTGGCTTCCTTGGCCCTTTCCATTGCTGTTTATGCAAAAAGGAATCAAAGACTTCTGACCATTTATTCGTGGACTGCATGTTCACTCAAGCAGTGTGGAAATGTGTTCTCCAGGATCTTCAGATCGCACCTCCTGTCGGCATCTCCGTTCTGGTTTCGTTCTCTTCATGGAAGGATGTTAGTTTTTCAACATTAAGCTAGCATTATTAGGATCTTTAACTGAGAGAATAACAAGCACAACAATTAAACATAAGAGACAATGAACACAATGTTTTTCCTCGGGGAAACCATAAAGGAGAAAACCCTGCAACTTCCTAAAAAATAGAATCAGCACCAAAATAGAAAATCCCAAAATAGTAAGTGACCTCCTGACAGCAGTATCCTTCTTCTTGTCTAGCCCCAGTGTCTTCTCCTTCCTCAACTATGCACTACACTTGAGTGTGTATAAGTTGTGTGCTAAATAGAGACTCCAACTCTCTATTTATACTAATCCCGGCATGACTAAAACCCTACTAGGGCCGACCTCTACTAGGAGAGTCTAATAACCCTAGTGCCCCGGAACTGCGGGGACTTTAACCTTTAGACAATTGGAGGGTTACCCACAATGACATGACATGACTTAGTTACATAATTGATCCTCCCGATCGGAACATCGAGGAATGAAAACATGACTCAATTACATAATAGATACATCGAGGAATAAACATTGGGTTACAAGACATAAGATACATAGATGAATACATTCCAATGTTACAAATACATCAACACTCCCTCTTAACTAGGAAGGTATTCTTTCGACACAATTTTTAGCACTGGTCTTCTTCTTTGCATCAACTGGAACATATCGTCATCTTCAAGTCTTCTTAGTCTTCAAGTCTTCTTCATCTTCGAGTCTTATTTGTCTTCGAGTCTTCCTTGTCTTCAAGTCATATTCTTCTTCAAGTCTTCTTCATCATGGGATCTGCATCATAATGACTACTGGCTCATCATTGTTGGATCAGCACTCGATCTGGATCGTCATCAAGTCTGGATCATCATCACATCTGGATCATCATCGAGTCTGGATCATCATCACAACTGGATCGTCACTTGATCTGGATCGTCATCAAGTCTAGATCACTTGATCTGGATCATCATCAAGTCTGGATCATCATATGTTATCTCATAATGGTGCTATATCGATTCTTCTCGTCACAGGAAGTTCTACAGAGTCAATCCTGTAGGCCTACCCTTCATGTAGGTCTTCATCAGCGCTTATATCTGACACTTAAGTCAGAATGGCCTGCCCAGCTCTTACATCTGACCTCATCGTGTCAGAAAGACACACCCAGCACTCACATCTGACCTCATCTTGTCAGAAAGGCCCATCACTCACATCTGACCTCATCTTGTCAAAAAGGCTCAGCACTTATATTCGATCATGTGTAAGCACATCGCATCAAAAATGATTTGCACTTACATCCAACCCCATCTTATCGAAAGGGCACTGCACTTACATCCAACCCCGTCTTGTTAGAAAGGCACAACACTCACATCTGACCATGTGTAAACACATCGTGCCAGAATGGCTCAGCACTTATATCCAACCTCATCTTATCGGAAAGGATCTGCACTTACATTCGACCATGTGCAAACACATCTCATCGAAAGGGCATGCACTCACATCTGATCATGAAGGAACTAATCCTATCATCGCATCAGAATGGCCCCCAGTCCCAGACTGAGCTACCTAGTAACTGACCAGGTGCCTCCATTCCTAGAATGGCAGTTTCCCTTACATTTGACCTACTCGTCAGAATGGCCAACACTCACATCTGACATGGGAGGAACTTAATCCTTTAGCCATGATAGAATGGTTTAGCCCTTGCATCTGACCATGGAAGGAATAAATCCTCTCACCATGTCAGAATGGATTCTCAGTCCTAGACTGAGTTTTCCTGCTAACTAACCAGGTGCCTCCATTCCCAGAATGGCAGTTTCCCTTACATCTGTCCTACTCGACAGAATGGCCAGCACTCATATCTGACATGGAAGGAACCAATCCTCTCACCATGACAGAATGTCCCAGCCCTTACATCTGACCATGGAAGGAACCAATCCTCTCACCATGTCAGAATGGCTATGGGTCTCATCACTTTATCTTGGAGGAAACCTCGATATAGAGAACACCAAGCTTCTCCCTTAAGTACTTGAACTTCAACCTAGCCAATGGTTTCGTCAATACATCAGCTATCTGTTCCTCCATCGCAACATACTAGAGCTTCATTGCTCCCCTCTGCACCATATCCCTGATATAGTGATACTTGATCTCGATATGCTTTGACTTGTCATGGAACACTGGATTCTCTGACAACTTCACGCAACTCTGGTTGTCACAACGTATACAAGTAGCATCCAACTGGAGATCAAATATATCAAACAGTAGCTTCCGCAGCCATACTTCCTCACAACTAGCTAAACAAGCTATGACATACTCTGCTTCAGTTGTACTTAGTGCCACACAGGATTGCTTCCTGCTAAACTAAGAGATCACACCTGATCCTATACTAAAGCAACACCCTGAAGTGCTCTTCCTATCGATGGCATTGCATTCCCAATCTGAATCGACATAACCCTCCAGGTTAATCTTCTAATTCGACTCATACTCGAGCCCATAATCAACTGTACCCCTCAGGTACCTTAGAATATGCTTTGCAGCAATCAAGTGAACATTTCTCGGATCTGTCAAGAACTAGCTCAAGGTGTTCACAGCAAAGCAAATGTCTGGTCTTTTATTCGTCAAGTACATCAAGGACCCAATCATCTGACGATACATCGTGGCATCAACCGTCTCTGATGAAGCATCACTCAATAGCTTCAGGTTCAATGCCATAGGTGTGGCCATAGCCTTACAGTCCATCATCCCAAACCTCTTTAGGATCTCTACTGCATACTTCCCTTGTCCAAGGAAGATTCCATCTACACTCTGCAACACCTCCATACCTAGAACATAATGCATCATACCCAAGTCCTTCATTTCAAACTGAGCAGTAAGCTTTCTTTTTGTATCAGTAATCAACCCATCCGTACCTGTCACAAATAGATCATCTACATATAGTAGAAGCATCACTGGGTTGCCATCTTCAACCTTGTAGTATAGGTTGGATTCTGCTTTACTCTTTGTAAAGACCAAACTGGATAGAAAACTGTCAATCCTGTCATACCAAGTCCTAGGTGCCTGTTTCAAACCGTACATGGCTTTCTTTAATCTGCATACATGAGACTCTCTGTCATGTGTCTCAAAACCGAGTGCTTGTTCTATATACACTTCCTCTTCCATTACACCATTCAAGAAAGCAGTCTTGACATCCATCTGGTGTATCTTCCATTTCATCACTACAGCTAGAGCAAGTACTGATCTGATGGAACTGTATTTGGCTACAGATGCAAAGGTTTCTTCATAATCTATTCCTTCTTTCTGAGAGAAACCCCAAGCCACAAATCTTTCCTTATACTTTTCAATGCTACCGTCTGCAACATGCTTGATCTTGTAGATCCATTTGGAAGTTACAATTGACTTCCCTTCTGTTCTTGGGACAACATCCCAAACATCATTCTTCATGATCGATTGATATTCTTTGATCATAGAACCCTTCCATTCTTTCCATTTTGCCGCTTCTTCATAACTGGAAGGTTCTTTATCAATGAAATCACATAGTAAAGCTACATACCCGGAGTAGGATCTGGTCCTCTTTCTTTCTCTATGATTCTCTTTTAGAGCCCCATATCTTTCCGCACCTTGGATAAGTTCTTGTACCCAAGCAGGTTTCCTCTTGTGAGGATTCTTCTCCATAAATGGATCTACAGGTCTTTGTGGTTATTCAAATTCTCGATCTTCTTCTTAAGTTTCTTCATTCATGGTTGTATCATGACTTCTAGGTGCTTCTGCTTCTTCAGGTTCTTCAGCAGATCTCTTTCTGGATTTGTTGTAAGCTGTTTCTTCATCAAATGCCACATCCCTGCTGATGTCAATCTTCTTGTATACTGGGAAATATATTCTGTAAGCCTTTGAGCTTTCAAAGTATCCCACAAATATACCCTTCTTTCCTGAACGATCTAATTTTGTTCTCTTCTCTTTTGGAGTGTGTATGTATACCGGACAGTCGAATATTCTGAGATGGCTGACTTCTGGTTTCTTGCCGGAGAAGACTTCTTTAGGAGTCTTGTTCTCGAGTACTCTGTGTGGAGTACGGTTCTGTACATACACCGTTGTTCTGGCAGCTTCTGCCCAAAGATACACAGGAAGATCTTGATCATGAAGCATAGCTCTTGCAGCTTCCATGATAGTTTTGTTCCTTCGTTCCGCAATCCCATTTTGTTGTGGATTATAAGGAGTGGACAACTCCCTCTTAATCCCTGATTCTTTACATAGCTCTTTGAATTCATTCGAAGTGAATTCTCCACCATTATCTGATCAAAAAGTCTCGATCTTCTTTTTCGTGTGATTCTCGATCAAGGCTTTGAATTCCTTGAACTTGCTGAATAGTTCATCTTCATTCTTTATGAAGTAAACCCATGTCTTCCTAGAAAAATCATCAATAAAAGAAACATAATATGCATACCCGCTTAGTGAGCTTGACGACATAAGACCGCATACATCGGAGTGGATGATTTATAAGATTCCTTTTGCTTTGCTTTCGCTACTTGGAAATGCCTTCTTTGTGTTCTTTCCTTTTGCACATCCTTTGCAGACCCCGTCATGTTTTGCTTGCATTTCTGGAAGACCTTCAACAACTTTGCTTGCAAGAGGTAGTGCTCTGTAATGCACATGTGCAAGCCTTCTATGCCAAAGTTCACTTGGCTCTACTGTGTCATGGACCAAGGCTTGTTCTGGATGGCCCTTCAATTTGTACAAAACTCCTTCTTGTTCTCCAATCACCATCGCATAATCGACAGTCTTTCCTCTTGGCCACATGATGACTTGACAATCTATGAATGCACCCCTCATTCCTTTTGCATCCAATGCTGATATGGAGAGAAGGTTCTTCTTGAGTCCTGGCACAAACAATACTTCCTTCATTGTTAGAGACTTACCAGAGTCTAGTTTATAGGAAGATTCCCCACTATCTTTTATTGGATATTGGTAGTCATCTCCTAGCTTCACCTTGTGAGGTGATTCATGTTCTAAAAGTCTCACAAAGGATTCCTTGAATCCAGTCATATGTTTGGAGGCCCCACTATCAATAAGCCAATCATCACTTCCATGAGTAATGTTTCCCGTGAGAGCGGAGATCAAAACATATTCATCCTCGCTTGAAGAATCTTCACTTTCATATCTGGTTCTTTTCGATGAAGGTTCATCATCCTCTGCAACATGAGCATGGTGTCTTCTCTTGCTTCCCTTCTTCTTGTGAGAGCTACTTTTGTTCTTAGGACAATCTTTAGCAAAGTGTCCTTTTTCATCACATGTATAGCAAATGAACTTAGACCTATCTCTAGGCTTTCTAGAGTTATTCCTATGATGAGAGTACTTACTTCCGTGATGGTTGGATCTGGGTTTCTTAGATTGTACTGTGAGAGCTTGATATTCACTTCCCATCTCCTCTTCTCGAGCTGCTATCCGAGCTTCTTCTTGAGAACATTCTTCCCACAGTCTGTTGAGGTTGACTTACTTCTTTCTAGCACAGATCCCTTGAATGAAAGAGTCCCATGTCCTAGGGAGACCATTCAAGGTGGTCATCACAATTTCTGCATTCTCCACTTCTTCATCTACTGCTTCTAATTGTTCCTTGATCTGAGAAACCCTTGTGAAGTAAGACTGGATGGTCTCTGCATTCTGGATCTTCACATTCTTCAGTTGATTCCTCAGAGTCATCTTCCGGTTTATGTTCTTCCCTTCAAACAATTTGGTTAGGGCATCAAACATAGCTTTAGGTGTCTTGAGAGAGGACACCCGAGGGATAAGGTGATCCTTGGTAGAATCAGCAATGATCCTCTTTGCCATAACCATCTTCTTCTTATGTAAGGCCTTAGCCTCATCTCCCTCTGGAACTGGAACCTCCTCGTGGATGTAGGAGTCCAACTCATTTTCTTCCAGGACCAGGGAGATCCTATACTTCTAGGCTCAGAAGTTATCAGCTCCCTCAAGCTTTTCATCAAGCTTGGTATGATGAGACATCTTAAATTGAGAACCTCAAATGGAAATACAAAAGATTTAGATCTTACCAGGTCAAGATGTCGGATCTAGATTTGGAGCTGAAATCCTGCAGTATTGGATCAGAAGCAAATTAGGGTTTTGCTTTTTCGGAGTCCTATCCACCCAAATGCCTTGAAATTTATCCCTAACTTCGATTTTGGGGAGGAGATCAATCCAGGCCTAGGCTCATTGAAAAATTCCTCTTCTGTTGAAAGCCCTAATTTCCGTCAGCAGCGTCGGTTCCAAAACTGAAAAACCTCAGAATTGGATTCTGCTTCGATAGAAAGATGCACCCTAAGGAGGAGAGTTATTCCACCTTACTTTTGCTGAAAACCTGTGGAGGAAGATCCACAAACTAGGAAGCCCTAGTTCCCGTAGCTGCACAGTGTCTTCTTCTCAGGTTAGCTCTGATACCATGTTAGTTTTTCAACATTAAGCTAGCATTATTAGGATCTTTAACTAAGAGAATAACAAACACAACAATTAAACACAAGAGACAATGAACACAGTGTTTTTCCTCGGGGAAACCATAAAGGATAAAACCCCGCAACTTCCTCATAAATAAAATCAACACCAAAATAGAAAAGCCCAAAACAGTAAGTGACCTCCCGACAGCAGTATCCTTCTTCTTGTCTAGCCCTAGTGTCTTCTCCTTCCTCAACTATGCGCTACACTTGAGTCTGTATGAGTTGTGTGCTAAATAGAGACTCCAGCTCTCTATTTATATGAATCTCGGCATGACTAAAACCTTACTAGGGCCGACCTCTACTAGGAGAGTCTAATAACCTTAGTGCCCCGGAACTGCGGGGACTTTAACCTTTAGACAATCTGAGGATTACCCACAATGACTTGACATTACTTGTTTACATAATAGATCCTCCCAGTAGGAACATCGGGGCATGACAACATGACTCAATTACATAATAGATACATCCCGAAATAAACATCGGGTTACAAGACGTAAGATACATAGATGAATACATTATGAAGTTACAAATACATCAACAAAGGATAGGTTACCAGAGTTTAATGTGCATCGTGTTGGCTGGAACAATGCCTGGCCCATTATTCCAAAGTGCATTTGGTGGCTGGTTTGGTTGGCAAGGAATGATCTTCTATTCAATGTCAGGATGTGGTCCTCCTTTGAAGTTGCTTCTAAAGTCAAATTGCAGATTTTAGAAACTGTTAGCAATTGCCCTTCTACTCTCCCTCAAGAACTTTCCGAGTGGTTGGGGTGCACGGCGAAAGGTAGAGATCTTAAAATATACAAACCGATGTTGTCTCCTTCATGGCGTTTGAGACTACCTGCAGATAAATTTCTTGCTTGTGGAAGAGTAAGGGAGTTGCTTCAATTTTCTTTGATGGTGCGTCCACGGGGAACCCTAACTTAGTGGGTGCCAGCAGGTTAATTTTCTCCCTGGTTTGTGTGAAAGTTTATTGCTTTTCTTGGGGCTTAGGAACTTGTTCAAATAACCATGCAGAGAGTGACAACCTTCTCATGGCTTGCCAAACTGCCAAAAAGAATGGTTTCAAGGAAATTCAAATTTTTGGGGATTCGGAGATATTGATAAAACTGTTAAATTATGCCTCTCAGTTCAACAAACCTTCATTGGATAAAACCTTACAGCGAGTTCAGAACATCTTGAAATCCTTTCATAGGGTCTCCTCTTTTCATATTTATAGAGAGTTGAACAATCTAGCGGATTCTATGGCTAATAAAGCCTGCCTTCTGCCTCTAGGAAGCTTCAGTGACAATGGAGAACCGTGTCTTTTTTCAGCCACTTCCGTAATTCATATGTGTTAGAGATGCTGTTGAAGATGTACAATATTTTTTTCTTTCTTTCTTGAATTTTGTTTATTCTTGGTCCTATAGAAGTTTCTCTTCTGACCTCAGTGTAATTGGTTGATCTGGCTATTGCTAGTTCATTCCAGGAATTTTCCAAATCTTCAAAATAAAAAAACTATACCCGTTTGAGTTAAAAAAAAAGATATAGCTGTTGAAAAAACCATTTTGACTATACGAATTATATATTGATCCATTTCGAATCATACCTTAGTTTTTTGGGAGGCTTTTGGTCCCCAAAATATCTTACTAAATGAGGTGAGAAATTTTTTCCTCTACCTTATCCCTAGAGTACAATCTATCGTTGCTTTGAAGTTGTCCTTTCAACCCAATCTGTTAAAGGTCATGTTACCCATGTCTAGTAGTTTTGGAATTCTTCTACAAAACTATGTATTCTGCCAGCTCTGCTTGAGCATCAGGTGCTAAATGATTTATGGTAGGTAGGACTTACTCCTCCTCTTGATCTAACATGGAAGGCTCATAGAGTTTCAAATTGTTCACATTCAATAATGAGTAAAGGTGCATGTATGGTGCTAGACTTTGTTTGTAGGCGTTATCTCCCAGCTTCTCTAGTACCTCAAAAGGGCCATACTATAGAATATTTATCCTCTTACCAACACCATTAAGTATTTCCTTGTTTAGTTGTAATCAAAATCTATCCCCCACTTCGAATTATTTCTTAACCCTATGATGGTCATGTCTGGCCTTGTACTTTTCTTGTGACTACTTAAAATCTCATGTACTTGCAAATGGTGTCTTCCCTCTCTCCCCCTTTATAAATCTAGAGGTGAAGGTGGCAAACATCCAAAACAAATTTCAAAAGGGAACCTACGAATGGAAGCGTGGACTACTCTATTATAATAGTGTTGAATATAAATTAAATTTTCATCCCAAGTCTTCGAATGCTTTTGATTATAGCACCCCCAAAAATTGCACCAATGTCCTATTGACTACTTATATCTACCCATCTTTCTATGGATGGAATGTTGTATATCTCTTCAACTTAGTGCCCATTTTCTCCCAAAGTGTAGTCCAATAGGCACTGAGAAATCTAGTAACCTTGTCAAAGATGATGCTCCTTATTATCCTAAAGTGCACCTAGACCTGCTCAAAGAACATGTGCATTGTTTCTTATCCTTTTATGGTATTCTTACAAGGCACAAGAATGCACATATTGCTAAATATGTCAACTACCACAAATAAATAGTCATGTCGCTTCCTAGTGGTTGGTAACCCACCCACAAAATCTGTGGAAATTCTTTCCCAAGGTTAGTTGGGTATAGGCAAGGGATGGTAAAGACCTCGCTTTCTGTTTCTGGGATTTTTGGTACAACAAAATATGCATTCTCTAATATATTGTGTTACATCCTCTTTCATTTTGAGCCAATACACATACCTTTGTAAGTTAACAACTTTCTTCCCAACACCAAAATGCCCTGCAATTTTGGAGGTGCGCATCTCTATGATAAGTTACAATCTTTCACCTTTAGGAATGCAAATCTTGTATAACTTGTAGAGTAACCCATTGTGGAGATAGTAGTAAGCCTTATTGTCACCTTTGTCTACATGAAATTATCCCTGTATATGTTGAAATGTCTCCTTTGAGTCCTCATCTTTTGTGTACGCATCATGGGTAAAAGGCTCCATGTGCATAAGAGTTCTCAAAGCATGAATATTTGATGTGGGTGGCCATGAAAACATGTTTGCCAACTTATTAGTGTTTCTCTTCTTATACTTGATGACTAGATGAAACTATTGTGAAAACCCCATCCACTTGCAATGTCCAGTTTGTTGCAACTTACTCTAGGATTGAAAATACTACAGTGGCTAGTGGTCTTTGTGGATATATGTTTCCTTTCCCACTAGATAACATTCCACTTCTTAACAACTTTAACCAAGGCATTGACCTCCATATCAAAGGTAAGGCGATTTAGAACTCCACCATGAATAATTTTAGAATGATATCATATCGACTTACATCCCTACGTCAAAATTGCTCCCATGGCATACCCACATGCATCTGTCTCCACTTTGAAAGGGTTCTGCAAATTAGGCAATGCAAGAGCTAGTGCTTGACTAATCTTTCATTTTAGCTCATCGAAATCTTTCTACTAATTCTTTAGCCAATGGAAATTCTTATCACTCGTTGTTATGGCATGGAGTGGTGCGCCCACCACTGAAAAGGAAACGATGAAATTTCATAAGTACTATGTTGGCACAATAAAGTTCCTAATTTCAATGACATTAGTAGGAATTGGCCATCTTATATTGGCCTTCATCTTTGTAAGGTCTATCTTGAGTTCCCCTCCATCAATCACATACCCCAAATACATAAGTGATTGCTGAGCAAACTCACATTTCTTGAGATTATCCAGTAGTTGGTGTTTGTATCATAGTCTCTAACACCTACTCAAGGTGTGAAATGTGCTCCTTCTAGGTATATCTATAAACAAGTATATCATCCAAATACACTATAGCAAACGAATCTAAATATGGGCACGATACATCGTTCATTAGTCTCATAAATGTAGTTGGTGCATTACATAAACGAAAAGGCATGACCAACCATTCATACAAACATTGACTTGTCTTAAAGGTCGTCCTCTACATGTATTCTTCTTTGACATGTACCTCATGGTATCCTGACCTGAGATCCAAATCGATGAAGTACTTAACATGTTGCAACTAATCTAACAAATCATCAATCCTGGGCAAAGGGTATATATTCACAACTGAAATCATGTTCAAAGATCTGTAGTCAATACACATATGTTAAGTCCCATTCTTCTTGGGTACAATGACGATTGGTGACCCATAAGGTGAGGTGTCAAGTTGAATCGCCCCCTGCTCCATCCACTGCTACAACTGCTTCTACACTTCATCTACTTTCAGAACAAACTATCTATACAAACCAGTAATTGGTAATGGGGAAACAAGAAACAACTGAATCTCATGCTCTACTTCTCTCTTAGGTGGCATCCCTTTAGGATCTTGGAACACTCCTATGTATGCATGTAGAAACTCCTACAACTGATGATTTTTATCTTTGGTGGATCCCTCTAGGGATTCCTTTACTCTTATTGATTCATCACCTGACCGACTCTCTCGTAAGAAAATAAAAACATATTTCTTACTTTGCACTAACCAACTTTTTGGCTCCGTTGGGACTTATCAGTGATATCTTTGATCTACATTTATGTGCATTGATGATGAACGAATTCCCGTCCTTTATAGGCTCTATTGTTTTTATTTTCTCATGAAAATGCATCCCTTGTATACATGTAACGACTTCCAAACACCACACCACACACGTTAATGGGTACTACATCTAACTTCACTTCATCAACAAAATATGCACTTACAACAAATTTGATCTTACATTGTTTCATGACCTTGATCTTTATATCCTTGTATACCCATCCCAATGTTAGGGTTTTGGATGATCATAAACCTCCAATCGAAGCTTGTTGACCACATCGACTACTATGAGGTTGGCTTGTGAACTGGAATCAAATAGAGCATCTAGCTCAATCTTCTTGATTTGGATCTTTATATGGAAGATTTTTGCCATTTGCTTCTCTTCCTCATGATGAAAGCTACTTAGATTCACCTCTTTTGTGCACTAAAGTATAGACAATATTCTCATCCACATATGAGTTTCTCTCTATCTGTTAGCTTGAATCCGTGGCTAGAAGGTTCTTCTTCTTCGCATCCTTCTTGCAGTTCTTAGGGTTCAACTACAGATGTAGTTTCTGTTCAATTTTGGTTGAGCTTTGATCTTTAATTCTTTAAGTGCAAAAATACTAAATACTTGAAATTAATGAACCATTCATACACATAACATTCAGCCATAACACAGGATGTACCATGGGGAAAACCCTCAAAACAATGAGGATGAAAAAACCCAACAAAACTTATCATTATAATTATGATATATAGAAAATAATGTCTTTTACAATAATAGATTGCTTTCGGAACCCCAGGTGCAAGATAAGAGAGAACAAAACACCCCATGTGTATATATTGATCAATAGAGAAGAGAGATCAATCGGATGAACTTCGTAATGTGTCCAACATATTAATAACTAGCAAAAATTAGTCTCGTGCAAGAAGTAGTCAATAATTGCATGGGGAATTAGGCTCCCATGCAAACTACAGTGAATGCTCTTCTTAGAGAATTGCTCAGCACCTCGGTTTCTTCAATTCTGCATATACAATGTGCCTTGCCTTTCATCTTTGACATTACATCATGCTTAATTGACTTCGGGATGAACTTTCCTTCTAACTGGATGTAGGATCACTTAGATAGGATGCCAACACAAGTGTCGTCTTTTAGTTTAACAAGAGTGTCGCCTTCTAGCTTAACTAAAGTGTTATCATGAAAAACACTTTAGTTAACTACTTCATTTTTATTAACACTTTAGTTAACCATTCTTAACTTAAATCACGTTGATTGAATTACTGAAGTGACCACTATGAGTTATCCTTTAATTTACCAAGGCATGCATTATTACTTTAACTGAAGCTTAACAATTAAAGTTCACTTTAATCAACTGAAGTCTTCTCATGAGCAATTTCGAATTCTCTTTGTTCTCTATGCATTTTGTCTTATCTCTTATCTTTTTTGCATGGTCAATATGTGCTAACTTGAATTTATCTATCATATCATATTATACTAAGAAGATTTGTTAGATGTTGTGATCATATTATATTACTCTTGGACCAAGTGATCATATGCTAAAGTAATTCACTCTAGAGGTGGCAAGTCTCTAGAGGAGACTTAATAGCCCTATGACCAAGGTTAGTAATACATCACATAGCATTATTGCTTCGAAATGAAAAGCATCACCTCTACACCGGAGGTCCACCTCAACACATGAGGATTCGACTTAACACACAAGTCCTTAGCCTTGTTCAACAAGATTGCACAGCATAATCACTTTGACATATTAAAGTATCCACCTCAACACACGAGGAATAACATTTTACACTAAAGGCTTAGTCATTCTTGAGTCCAACCCAGGAATTCTACTCCAAGTTCTTGAGTCCAACTAAGGCTCCCTACCTCAACACAAGAGGCCCAATCCTAGTTGCACACAAAATTGGCTTGGAGAATGACTTGTGATGTTGTAACTTTAACAATTTCTAACACTTTTCTTCGATGTGACCATCGATGCTATAATGATTACGATGTGTTTTTAGAGCCTTGCAATGATGGTTGTAGTCTTCTTGCCTTTTCTTTTCCACTTCTTCTTCCTCTCCTTGGAAGTGTCATGGTTCTCTTTCTATTTGGAACCACTTGGTTGTCCTTTCTTGTGGCCTACATTCTCCAAGTATTCTGCTTACACACATGCCTCATCAAATGTCTTGGTCTTGAAGAGCATCGTTTGCTTTCATAAATGAATATGTAGACTCCCTATATACTTGAGGAGTGCATATGGATTCTTGGGTGAGATACCCATCATAATAACCATCTTCATGAATTTAATGGTGTACTCTTACACACTCTGCCCTTTCTTTTGCATGAAGTAATGCCGACGGATCCATTGGTCCTCTACATACCTGACATGATAGAATTGAGACTTTATGAGTGTTTTGAAATCCTCACACTTAGTTACTAACAAATCATCCTCTCTCCTAAGTGCTTAAGTGTGGCTTCCCCACCTAGTTAATACTTGGTCCTCTATTTTCAATCTTACAATTGAATCTTTTGCTCCTCATTTATGTTGTGGATTCTAAAATATAACTTTAATTGGTGCAACCAATGATTCAATTTTTAAAGCATCGATCTCACCTTGGTAGGGTTGGATATCCACTTTTGCTTCCATCTCAAATAATGAATGGGAAGTGGTAATGGCTCTAGAACTTGGCTACTCTTTCTTAGGCTCCTTTTATGCCTTCCTTTATCTCTCGATTCCCCTTTAATCTGATCTTATAAATTTCTTGTAATTTTCTTGTAGGGTTAGGGATGTGGAACCATCGAAATCTTCAATCTTTTGACAGCCTCGATTGAGATGAGGTTCTTCTGACTACCACTGTCAACAATGAAATGTAGCAGAGTCCCCTTCACCCATAGTTTTGAATAGAAGAGGCACTCCCCTTCCTCTGGCTCCTCTAACTCTTTTGGTTGGATCTTTTTGGTTGCGATGGTGGCACTAGGTTCTGTATCAATGATATGCTTTCCCCTTTATTTCTCTACATCAGTGTCAAAGTCAGAGTCCGGATCTAGGGATTTTGTCTCAGCCAATAATGATTGTTTTGAGTGACATTCATCAATGTTGTGCCAAGGGCTTTTGTGTAACTCACACCACTTGTTGGTGTCCTTCTTTGATCTCCCATTACCCTTCTTTACCTATAACTTGGACTAGTTGTCAGGACTTTGGATGTACTTGCTATGTCCTTTGGGTTGTGAATTATGGTCGTTTTTTCCTAGCTTCTATTGCTAATTTGCAGACCCAAAATCCCGCTTATTCTTTTGCTTAATCTTGACAGCATATCGATAAGTTACTCCTAGTGAGGATATTTCAGGGAAATCCATATCTGATTGAATGTACCTATGCAGGATACTGCGGTACTTTAGAACCAAGTGTCGTTCAGAGTCTCTAATACCCAACTTTCAGCGCATAGTATGGAATATATTGATATACTCTGACACCTGTGGTCTCTTTCTTGGTGTAATGTCATCCACCAGGTGTATTGGTCATCATAGTTTTCGACAAGGTATAATTCCTCTTTGACGACATGGACAAAAGACTCCCAAGTGGGTTCTATATTGAATATTTTAGATTCATCCCTCGCATGCCTCTCGTAGTACCCGTTCCACCAGTCTTTGATACGGGGAAGGGACATAAGGAGTGTGAAGGTGATCTTTTCACCGTCGAAAAAAATTAGAACAGAGAAGTAACCCTCTAACAGACTCTACCATTTTTCCAAAGCATCTGCATCTATCTTCCCTTTAAATAAAGGGATTTCAAAGTTAACTTGTACCTTGAAGGGATTCACACCCCCAAAACGGTTGCTCGTTGAAGGTGCATTTGTCACCGTCGGCATCCTTCGAAGGATCTGGGGGAAGTTATCCATCATTTCGTTTCTCTGTCGCATGAGGGCTTCCTCGAGAAACAATTTAGTAGGATCTCCTGCTCCATCATCTCTCTTTTCTTCTCTCGCCATATGAGACTTTTTGGGATGACGAAAAGGTATTTTCTCTAAGCTAAACTAGTTCGAGACCCAACTCTCAATATTCAGATCTTGTTGTGGACATGCACTGAAAAACCACAAGAGTAGAGGGATCTGATACCACTAATATTGATTTATGATAGAACGAAATGAAAGAGCATATATATATTCACATACACGAATATATGACAATAGACACAGTGATACAATAAACTCAGATTCTATTAAATGAATGAAACATAACAAACTATAAAACAAAAGTAACTAGAACAGTGGTAATTGTATCTCCGAGAAGAGATGTCATGGCTAAGCTCACTCGTGACAAGATGAATATAAAAGAAGGCCGAAGGTCCTTTTATCACAAATCCTTGGAGAGGTAGAAACCCTAAACCTAATCCTAAGAGATGAATCGTCATAAAGTTTGTGGCCCAAGGTGGTTAGTTGAACAATTAACTTCTTTGGGTTATAACTTTTACACACGATCTTCATTTAGGGCTTTCGATAGCCCGTTGGAAAGGTCTATTTGAGCTTTATATTTTTTACTGGGTTTTGAAAGAATGCCAAAGGCAACCACTTAATCCCCCAAATCGCCAAAAAACATCGTTTAGGGCCTCAAAACGAACCCAACATTTTGGGACCCTAAAAACTATAGAAAATTGCCAAAATGGAAAACTGTTTTGAGCCATTGGAATAGGTAGGTGGCCACCTATACCCATATGGATAAAATATGATCCTTACAAATTGTGGATATTCCACTGGAATAGTTAGTCACAACAAATCTTACAACTTAATTCATTATGTTAACTTAATTCCACATAATGATAAATAAACTGGAATTGAAAGGAAAATAACTAGACCAAAACACAAGTTTCGCATGAATAACACAAGATATACCCTGAGAAAACCCACAATATGTTGCTCTTTTCTTCTTGAATATGTAATGCAAATACAAAGAAGTGATACTCATTATTGAGTTACCTCTAACGCTATGGTCTGCACGACTACTACAGGATATCCTACTTTCTTTATTTTTCTCTAATATCCATTATCTTATTGTTGCTTAACTATGGAACAATACAATAACATCATTAGAATGGAACCCCTTCTCCTCCTAAATTCTTGATATTTAAGATAGCCCAACAACTGTATAGGGTTACTTTTAGGGTTTGTACATACCACAACTCTTGATTAGGGTTAGGGTTTTGAACCATCTAGAATGTTCTTAAAAGTACACATGTGATTAGACCCTCATGTGTGGGGAATGAGAGCTAACATGGGATCTTCTCGGTATTATTTTCGTCAACTAGATATGTTAACTTGCAGGAGGCATAACTTCCTCATATGGATGCTGATCGAGGCAATTCTTGCATTGTTGGAAAGATATTAGAGTGTAGAACAATGCTGAGGGGTTGAAAGCTATGCTTGCAGACTTTTGACCTCTAAAAAATATTATTAAAGCCCTCTATTTCAAAATTTCTTCATTATCCCTTTTTACTTAATCATTATCTTTATTGGTTTTCGTAACAATTTTCTTTATTTTGTAGTTTGTCATTATAAACCTGCCTCCCCTTTTCTATCATTTTCCTAATTAATATGGCTGCTAATAGTTTTTTTTTTCCTTTGGAAAAAAAGGTGTAATTTTATTTGAGATTAACAAAATTACTTTTTACATATACATGTGTGTCAAGTGTTACGAGATTATAAACCCATAAGTTCGTATAAATATGTAGGTATAATATGTCCTCTAAATATGTCCTTTGCATCATTTATCCATATATTTTTTGTGCATAGTTTTCAAAAAACATCGCCATGAAGAGATTATAAAAGCAAAACATAACGCTGTTTTGGCAACATTAAAAAGCAAGCTCATTTCCATTATGTAAGTGTGATACGTCTTTAATGAAAGGTCATGGTAGTATTGGAAAAAGTTTCCATCCCGTGCCTCTGTGATCTTCCACTGACCAAAAGTTAATTGAAGCCCCTCCTTTGATAGCTTGTTAGCTTTAACATTCCTTTCCTTGTAGACATGACGACATGAAAATGAATCAAATCTTTTTGCAAGACGATGGACTCCCTCTATCAAAGAAAGCAAGAAAATATTGTGGCATTTTTTAGATTTGTTTGTCCAATTTATAACATTCATCGAGTCTCCAAATAATTGAATATTGGTGCAACCCTTCTCCTTTGCAAAGCATAAGAGAAGTTTCAAAGCCATGATTTTTGCAAAATGATTTGTAAGTCTCCAACCCCATTTGAATTTTGAAGAAATGTGCATCAAAGAAATATAAGATGCCTTCCCCCCACATAGGTTGTTTTGAGAAGCACCATTGTAAAAGGCCCAAGGAATACCTTTATTCACTGGTTTTGTTTGAATAACTCAGATTGTTGGTTTATCTTTCTCAAGTGGGAAGTGTGTCAAGACACTAAACAACTATTTTATTATTAACTTTTCTTTATTTAATGTTTTTTTATTATAATTATTAACTTTTCTTTATTTAATATTTTATTATAATAATTATTAACTTTTCTTTATTTAATATTTTATTCTATTATAATAGTATATGCATTCAATTTTACACCTTATTTCCTTCTCTTTTAAAATATCTAACATTATTATATTAAATTTCTTTATTATATATTTTTATTTTATCCATTTACTTCAACATAACTATCCTTCCATTTCTCTAATTTATTAGTTTATGTGCATGGCCCCATTCTCCAAGTATATTCACTCTTTGACCATGCATTCCATTACTATTATCCACTTATAATATTTAAATAAAATATATTTTAATTACAAAATTAAATTTTTGTTTTTTATTCATTTTCATATTTTCTTCTTTATTCTAACAACTAATTTATTCATAACATATTTCAGACACAATTCTTTTCACTCATTTTTGTATTCCCAAAACCCTGAATAATAAATATTTACATTCGAATTTACTTTTATCGTAGAGTTATATGTTTAACATAATTGAAAATAATTTTCCACTTGTATCAAAGATATAGCCACAATGAACCTCAAATGGAGATGGAGGTCCAGTGCGCGTGGGATAAGCGTTCACCAAATCGCCCCGTTTTTCCGGCCGATTTTTTATTAAAATCAGTCAAATGTTTGCTGTGAAATTGTTTATTTCGTTATTTTGGAATTCTACTAATCTTTTTAGCCTTTCCTATACTCAATCGGGCATTTTAAAACTACCCTGATGATTAAAATTACGATTTAAATCCTGGAAAATATGATTTTCACCAAAATTCATCTGCCGGATTCCGGCGAGTCGGGGGCGATTTGGTGAACGCTTATCCTGCTCCAAAATGTCCACCCTTTCAATTATACTAGCATGGCGGAGGATAGCCGTTTGCCACGTCAGCGAAATCCTTCTTTTCCTCCCAAGTGTTTCCCGCCATTGGCACACTCCTATTTCATAAAATACACCCCCGATCTTCATCAAACTCTTTCGCCAACACCTCTTGAGCGTCGTCTGTACTCTAACTGTTCTTCGATCGAGCCCTCGCCAGATTGATCGAGGTTCAATTCCCTTGGAGAATAATCGGATTCCAAAAACATGAGCGCTCATAGCTCCAAGTTCAATGCCTCCGATGGCGGACGAGGCAGAGGACGGGGCAGGGGAGGCAGTCGTGGTCGTGGTCGTGGTCGCGGAGGTACAGCAAACAATAAAATGTGGCGCACTGCAGACGAGGATCTGGAATCTAAGCTAGGGTTTGAGCTTTTCACCGAGGGTGAACCCCGCTTAGGATGGCTCCTCACCATGTCATCTGTAAGTTACCTCGCTTCTACCACTTTTTCTCAAAGATCAACACCGTTGTATTCAATTCGATTGCACAAGTGGTCGCGTTCACGTGCCTGCAATCTGAAGTTGTATCGGAACTCTTTGCATTTTTAGATTGAGCTTGCTGGTCGTTTTGACAACTCCAATAACTATGGCTACTAGTTCTCCCTCCCCACCATTATATTTCAAGCATTTGAATACCATTTTTTACGTTCTTGAGTTTTGAAGCAGATAAAACAGGCTGTCCTGAAATCCTCCTTACCATTGCATTTTGAAAAGGGAGCAGATGACAGATCTAAGTTAATACTATCTTTCTCTGAGAGGGTAAGGGTTTATTTGTTCATTTTCCACCTAAAACAAAATGGCAACCACGAAATATTATTCCTGTAGGTGAAAGGAGAGTGCTGTTACATCTGCACATACCGGGGTTTGATTGCTCAAAAAAGCGGCCAGCGTGCTCTTGCAACGGGGCCGTGGTTCTACAATCATGGTTGTTATGTCAGGCCAAGTGGTCAAATGCCTCACACGTGCCTCGCAGGTGAAACTGTGTTCTATCTCTTGACAAGTGATAACTGGTGCAAGGAGGCCGTGGTTGCACTGGTAACATGCCTTACAAGTGAAACCGTGTTCTACCTCTTGATAGATAAATGGTGGATACTCATTTCAATGTAATAAGGAAGCATGTTCGTTACTAAAACAAAATGCCAAAGTTATCAAGACTACAAATCCCTTTTTACCATGTATTTTCAACGCACTCTTAGCATGCATTTTCAACATGCCCTGCAAAAACTAGTATTTTCAACATACACTTATCATGCATTTTCAACGTGCCCTACAAAAACTGTTTGAGTATTCTCCATCTGGCTTAATTTGCAATTGGTTGGACTTTATGCAAGAAATTTTTCTGTTGACTTCGCCAAACATTCTCATTTTCAACCCTTAACCCAATTGCATAGTGACTATATGAAAGCAATACTGTATATTCTCTTGCTTAACCCAATTACATGGTGACTATATGAAAGCAATACTGTATATTCTCTTGCTGTTGTTTGTAATTAAAAAAGATTTCTATAACTGCAATGCTGCCTTTTGACTAGTCACATAAGACAACAAGCTATTCTATTTCTCAATTTCTTGCTTACCTTTTCTGCAGTCATCATTTGAGGACCAAGACGACAACAAAACATTCAGCTGTGTTGATCTCTACTTTGTATCTCAGGTGAATTCCCAGATATTTTTATTTCAAAAATTGATTTTCATGTCTGATTTAGTTGCAGCATTGTAATACATTTCTATACTATTGACATTGTTTGGATTCACACTGTGATTTGGTTGTGCTCTTTTGGTTGGCAGGATGGATCTACATTCAAATCTAAGTACAAGTTTGCTCCATATTTCTACGTTGCCACAAAGGTCAGTAATATATGTTCAGCATGGACATGATTTGCCAGTGTTCAGTCAGTAGACTCAATGTGATGACAACCATGCTTAGAAAGTTAGAACTATTGAAGACAAGTTTAGAACTAAGTATTTCTTGCAGCATGAATTTAAACATCTTTCTTGTTTTGGATATCCTTAAACATCTAACTTATCCTTTCTCTGTGAACCACTGCCCTAATTTTGTTGTTAGTCACAGTCGTTTACAGTCATATAAAGGTCAGGCCACCTGATGTTGACAATTGGTTTAACACTTAAGTTCGTGTATAAAATACCTTACCTGTACTATTTCCATTTTAAGGAAGGCATTTTCACATACGTTGATTTACAGGAGAAGATGCAGTTGGATGTAGAGGCATACTTACGTCGTCGCTATGAGGGTCACATTGCTGACATAGAAATTGTGGATAAAGAAGATCTTGATTTGGTGGGTAGTCATGGTCTTTATGCTCATATTCTTTTACTCTAGTCTTTATTGCCTGTGAAGTATGCTTTGAAGTATGACAAGGATGTTTCTACTGTTATATTACAGACTTTTGCATGCCTTCTCATTTCATACATACTACCTTCATGGTTTTATGGTTGATACATGACTATCACATTCTATAAACTTACTTTGTATTTGGGATATGACCACGCTTTTAGTTTGTCATTTAATTAGCAAAATTTATGGTATGCCTATGCTGATATTAAGCAGATTACTAAATGAGTTTTCTATTTGATATTGAGCAGATTACTAAATGAGTTTTCTATTTATTGTATCTATGGGTAGGAAATTCTTTTAAACAGAAGTTGTTATGATAATTTTTGGCTTACAGAATTTGTGTTAGATCATTGTGTTTTAAAATTTAATTTCCTTGATCAGATTAAGCAATTGAGTGTCATTTAATGTTGCTTGAGGATTTTAAAGAACTCAGTTACTTGAATTGAATCAGTAAATGATAGATGGTATATAACATGTTTATATAAATGGTTTGGCATGATAGCATCAGAGATAGATTGTTTGAATGCTTGGTCAATTGTATCAGGATGCATTTAGTTTCACAACACACACATGTCTTCATTTTAGTCAGAATAATTTTAGTCTCAAATGGTCCATGGAAATAAGGCTTACAGGGGAGGATTTGTTTGATGTTTGTATTTGGTAATCCATTGTATGGATTGACTTTTATTTTGTCCATCAGTATTATAATAGTATCGCCTGTCTATTTCCCATGGCATGTACTTTGAAGCCACTATGATGGTAACTATCTAGTTCCATTGTCTATTCCATAGAGGATAATAATGATGCTAGAGAACTAACTTCATCCTTACAGGGTTGTGTAAACCATCAAATTTTGGATGATGCCTTTGCATTTAGATAGACAAAAAGTGCAAATTCCATACTACTACTAAATGTTCTTTTGGAGACAAAATTAGAGCAAATTGTTCACATACCTTTTTTTCCAAAGGAATACTTCTTGAAAACTCAAGGGATGCATCCCCATATTTGTGGATGGCATCCTTAGTAAACTCATTGGCATAGATTGGTGCACCTTGCCCAAGGGGATTTGAACTAAGTACTTGTTTGTATGGAACTAGCCAAATGGCCCACAACAACAGTGACAATTGGTGGAGCTAACTCCTAGGTCTAAATTGTTCTCTTGTGGTGAGATGTTTGACCAATTTTATATGTATTTTTAAGGCAAGTGCTAAAGATTGTCATGGAACATGTCATACTTGTTGCATCACCAACTGGTTTATTCCTTTTTCTTTTATCAATGTAGCATAAGGACATGGGTATCATGATACATTAGAGATGTTGATATGGAGTAATTGGTATTGAACTTGGGTATATTAGTATGAGGGTATGGATAAAGCCTAATACTATAAATATGTGTGTGTATATCGATAAATATGATTTTCCTCTTGTTTCATGAATGATACCTAGGATAACTATTGTTGATGTACAACATGTATGCATAACCCTAGTGGATCCAGGTGTATTTGACCTCATGACCTCTTTGGCCAATGTTTCCTCGGCATGGCAAAGTCAAATCGCTTGAATTTCCCCTTGGGGATCTATATATATCCATTGCACTCTATTGCATGAAACTCCTAAATTGCCCACACACCAAAACTAAAAACTCACGAAAACTCGAAAGATGCCTCAAAAACTTCTTGGAAATACCAAAGAGCCCACAAGGGGCATGGGACTCTTAAGAAGTCTAGAAAACCCCAATCTATGGAAAATGAAGACAAATTAACCTCTAATTTGTTTCTAAATCTATTACCTACCTAAAACTTAACTTATCATTTTTATTTTCTTTCAAGATAATGAATTGAACACATATAATTATAAATGAACAAAGTTCATTTCCTATCAAATATCCAACATAGGAAAGATAGTAAATAGAAATCCATATAGAATAGTAATAAGTATAATTTATAAATGATCGAATTATAGAATATGTTACAATTCCTTAGAATGGTATGCTTATATATGCATTGATTGGTCACCATGGTTGAATAGGCATGCCCCTTAGTTAGGACATGCATCTCTTCACTAATTATTGATTTATTATTAATAATCATTATTCATTATTATTTATTTATATATCTCTTCTCTAATTATTGATTTATTATTAATAATCATTATTATTTATTTATTTGTTATCATATATATTGTGTACATTACACTTGTGGAAAGATGTTTGACCAATTTGATGTGTTTCAAAGCCAAGTGCTAAAGATTATCAAGAAACATGTCATACCCGATGCATTACCAACTAGTCTATGCCTTAATTCTTTTAATAATTTAGAATAAGGACATGTGTATCATGATACATCAGTTGTTGATATGGAATACTTGGTATGGATAACTAAACTTGGGTACATTGGTATGAGGGTATGGCTAATACTATATATATATGTGTGTGTGTATTGGTAAATGTGATTTTCCTCATGTTTCATGAATGATACCTATGATAATTGTTGTTGATGAACATGTATGCATAACACCAAGAGATCTAGGTGTATTGGACCTCATGACCTCTTTGGCCAATGTTGCCTCGGCATGGCAAAGTCAAATCACTTGAATTGCCCCTTGGGGATCTATATATATGCATTGCACTCTATTGCATGAAATTCCTAAATTGCCCACGCACCAAAACTAAAAGCTCACGAAAACTCGAAAGATGCCTCAAAAACTTCTTGGGAATACCAAAGAGCCCACAAGGGGCATGGGACTTTTAAGAAGTCTAGAAAACCCCAATCTATGGAAAATGAAGATAAATTAACCTCTAATTTGTTTCTAAACCTACTTGTAAATTAACTTATCATTCTTATTTTCTTTCAAGATATATATATATATATATATATATATATATCGTGTTTCCCTTGATGTACCCATTTTGGGTGGGGTGCGTTTCCAAGAGCTTTTGTTTCCAGATTTGCACAGACTCAAAGCCCTTGGGGATCTATATATATGCATTGCACTCTATTGCATGAAATTCCTAAATTGCCCACGCACCAAAACTAAAAGCTCACGAAAACTCGAAAGATGCCTCGGCAACTTCTTGGGAATACCAAAGAGCCCACAAGGGGCATGGGACTTTTAAGAAGTCTAGAAAACCCCAATCTATGGAAAATGAAGATAAATTAATCTCTAATTTGTTTCTAAACCTACTTGTAAATTAACTTATCATTCTTATTTTCTTTCAAGATATATATATATATATATATATATATATATATATATATCGTGTTTCCCTTGATGTACCCATTTTGGGTGGGGTGCGTTTCCAAGAGCTTTTGTTTCCAGATTTGCACAGACTCAAAGGATGACCTCCAATTTCGCAAGATCCCAATGGCACTGTCATCCATGGTCCCATTCTAACAGTTAGTCGATATCATCCACATCATAGTGACAGACCCCTTCCTCACGCAATCACACATTACTTGGTCCAACTTCTCTTCTAGTTCTTCCTCTAGACAAACTTCTATTTAGAAATTCCTCCATTCTTCCTTGGATGTAAGGAGAGATGGCTCTAGCGGTCCATGACAAGCTGGTACCATTTCTATCAGAGATTGTAGATCCATTCTCTCGATACATCTCTCTTTGCTTGACCATCCATCTTTAGAGTTGGCTCTCAGGGATTTAGATGAGATTCATACTTTACTTTTGCATATTGCTTTTCATAGGAGTCGTTTTAATGCTCCCACTTTGTATTGACATCATTTTGTACCTAGTAGTCCCTTTAACCTACTTTAGTGGTCATTCGTTCGACATTAATTAAATTATTTTATCTTATCTTATGTTATTTACCTTAGTGCACAACCTGCATATGGATAGGGTTTGTTGGTGGTTGGTTATGGACAATTGAATGTTTTGATCTTGGGTAATTTAGTGTGACCCATTAAAATATCAAGCACATCCTTCATGGCATGAACACAAGACTTACAACATATATGCTTGGACTTGTTTTGTAAAAGCAAATAGCTTTATATGTGGGAGCTGCATTATCTGTAATGGTTTGCATGGAATTAGATGGGCTAGCATTTTTTACAGCTTCATAAAGAACCTCTAGTTAAAATATAAAATTTTCCTTCCAATTGTACAATATATGAACCTCAAGATCTATGGCCATGAAAGACAAGAATTTTTTTGTTCAACAGGGGTTTGCTTAACTATTTTGTCCATCCATCCATCTGTAAAATGGAGCAACCCTCCTTTCATCACTCACATCAGATTGGCTTGAGAGTGTCAAACTCTGCTTTCTCCTTACCAGGGAGAGTAGTATGGAGATTTATAGGCTATATCATACGCCATCTTAGTGAAGGGAGAGCATGCTGCCTTAAACAATATTTCATGTGCATAAAAAAATTGCAATTGCAAGGTCAAATTTTCCCTATATTGTCAAACAAGGTTGAGATCAAGGGAATGGTTTGCCTTTTCTGTGGAATTCTAGGAGGAGTTTGTGTCTTTTAAGAAAGGTTTGAATGGGCAACAGAAGAATATCCTCTAGTAGCATCACCAACAGCAGCAGCAGAAGAATAATTTCCTTTAACGACACATTTGTTTATCCATCGCTCTCTTCATTCATGCAGTGTTAACTTAGTGCTTTTTACATGCAGACACGTTATAACAAGGGAGCTCAAAAATTCAGCCTTGACTTTTGAATAGCTCGCTTGCCAGTTGGCATCATACAAATTGTACCTCCCTTTTTTATACCAATACTTGAGTAAATTTCCAGAGTGGGATTTTGGGCTATTTTTGGGTGCTATTTTTTTGTTTGTTGAGAAATACGTCTTATAGAATTTCTTTGGCTAAGTTGCTATGCTATGAGGAGTGAATCTATGCCATCAAAGTCGCTTGGGACTTGCACCTGGCTTCATCTCCACCTGGCACCAACTGGTTGGGGCGGTGTTGAGCCTGGGTCTCCGCATTAATACAAGCCCGATCATCTCTCTACTTGCTGTTTGACCATAGTCCTGTGTGCTTGGGTGCCATTATTGCTGTCAAAAGTTAAAAATGTATGCGATAAGAAAAAATCACTACTCAGGACTAAAAATAACTGATTATAAGTATACAGGTTTAAACTAATTCTCACTGTAGAAAAGTCTCTTTCCACCAGAGCAAACCCATGGCCAACTCTTTAAAACACCCACCAACTCCTGCAATATCTCTTCCCACAAAATAAAATTGTTGTCTAAGTGCAAAGCAGTTGTCTGCATTTAAAGAATCAGCTCCCCAACACAGAAATCCACATGTCATCTACAAATTGCTTCCCACAAGTGCCCACAATTGGATGCACACAACAGAGGCCTGAAAGAAAAAGAGAGAATCAACCATATTTATAATTTTAAAATGCTTCATGTTTGGTGAGTTAGGGTTTAGAACCCTTTTAGACTTCATATTTTTGGGAGTTTTTTGGAAGATAGACAGCTGTCCCTCCTAGGGATATCCCCTGATTGATTGGGGGTGTATCAAAATTTAGAGGATCGTCTTTCGATGTCCCATATGTTCCTGGATGGGAATGTCTCTGTTTGTGGGTAGTGGTACCCACCCACCCCCTAGGAAAATTTTCCAGTGGTATATATTTTTGTTTTAGATTCTAGCTGGTCACCAAATTAACTTGCTTTTGAAAGTATTGAGCCTAAGCTTGATAGTTGCCATTCATCCTAATTTCTTATTTTGTTGCAACAAGTTGCTGCTTATGTATTTTGAGCTTAATTATTTCACATAATCAGTATACTAATGGTTGGGATCTTATTATTGCAGAAAAATCATTTATCAGGCTTGTGTAGAACATATCTTAAGGTCAGCTTTAATACAGTTCAGGACCTAACACATGTCAAAAGTGACCTTCTCCCTGTTGTTGAAAGGAACCAGGCTAAACTTGAAGCAAGCGAGGCCTTTGAATCATTCTTTTCTGGGAAGAGGTAATTTATTGTTTGGGGAACATTTGTTTTCATTAATTATGAGAGTTGTTACTTTTAAGATAGTATTTTATGGTGTTTGTTTCTTTGAAATATGCTTGAGTTCTTCTGAATGGATTGGCTTTATAGATTTCCACAATCTGCATATGACCTAACATAGATTCATCTTAACCCAAGACCTATTAGGTGTTAGAAGGATAAAAACCTGGGTTAAGATGGATATGACACCAACATTTATGCTTATGGTTTAAACATTCATGATCTATAATTATATATATTAAGCTGCCGTTACACACATATAGCGATATAAGGCACATATGAAGGCATGCACACTGGAAGTAACGGTCATTTATCCCACTTGTGCTGTAGGATGCACCTTTTGGTGCAATTACCTATCAAATTATTTATGGGAATAAGTAATTCTTCAACAGACATTCTTGCTAAACAAAGATAGTAATATTCATGGTTTTATATGCAAGTTGTAAGTGTAGGAGAGAGATTGGCATATGAGCTCATCCTTCTCATTTTGATTCTACCTTGCTATTTTCATGACTGATCTGAGCTTTCATATGCATCATACTTATTTGGTGCTTTTTATATGCAGTGATAACAAACAAAGGGTACAAGATTATCTGGACTGTATAATTGGAATGCGAGAGTATGATGTGCCTTATCATGTTCGTTTTGCTATTGATAATGGTGAGATTCTTCTGGATTATGTTTTTCAGTTTTGTAATACAATCTAGAATTTATTGATTGGTTGTGGTTGTATTGCTATTCTTTTGGCCTTAAAAACTTTTTGACAAGCTTGGTGGGATTCACTTGTACACCTAGACTTTATCACGTACACTATACTGGTTCAGTATTAGGTTGGTTAATAATACATTGCAAACCTGATGAGGTTTTAATGATAAGCCAGGGGTTTATAGAAACATGCAATTTCAATCCAATCACGCATAGTGGCATACTGTTATGTCTTCAAGATGCTTTTGAACAGAGAATGGCTTGTCTCTACATCATAAGTCCACATTCAACAGCCTTTGCAGCAAGAGTTTTTATATACCCAAACACTAACATTCATTCTTTACTTGTTTATGGATTTTGCAATCCTGCAGATGCAAGATGTGGACAATGGTACACTGTTAAAGTGGACTCTTCTAAAGTTACCTTGGAAAAGAGGGCAGATCTTCTTCAACGAGCTGAAGTTCGTGTGTGTGCTTTTGATATAGAGACAACCAAGCTTCCTTTGAAGTTCCCCGATGCCGAATATGACATGATAATGATGATTTCATACATGGTGGATGGTCAAGGCTATCTTATTATAAATCGAGAGGTAAAAGCACTTGTCATTGTTTTATGCCTGTTTGTCAGCCTATCCTTTGTTTTGGGCTTTCTTTCATCTAGGCTAAGCTGGTCAGGGAGGCAGAGTGGTGTGAATCTGAAGTTTGAAGAGAGAATTATACAATTCTAGTAAATGGAGAAATAGGCAATGCCGCAACACCTTGGGCAAAATCAAAAGTATTGACTGATTTATTGTAGGGAAACTAGCAGTCATGGGAAAACTGAATAATGTGATAAGGATAGAAATTTATATAAGTTAATGTACAAAGGGTGAAATTGCAGGGGAAGGAGGCTGGCTTTTACAACAGGAAATCCTAGGTTTCATTTGAAAATGTTCTGAAGCTTCTTGCTCATTTTGAAGCATATTAACAATATCTTTCTAAGCTTTGGAAATGATTTTTTAGTAATTAATCTCACTTTCGCTGCACCAAGTGATAAATATCAAGGATTAGGTGATAATGTCTTTTCCAGTTGGACTATGCTGCAATTGTCGATACATTGACTGTATCATGTAATCTTTTGGAAACTTCTACATGTTTTAGATGATACTTTGATTTTTGTTATGCAAGTCGCTGAGTGGCCTTATGAATGTAAAAGTTTATATAGCTCTGTGAAGCAGTCTATTCTTGCTTTTTAATTTTGTTTTATACAGGTTGTAGATTGTACTATTGTTAATTTCAACCAAGTGAAATCCATGATTAACCTGTCTGGATTCAAGTGATAGTTTGTATTGGCACTTTTGTTCATCAAGTCCCCTATATAACTTTTTCATAGTAAGTTTTTTAATTAGGTTAGAATATGGTCTGGATTTTGGTGGCAAAGGTTGTAAATTGTAATTATGTAAAATTGATTTCTCCAAAATAAATCAGTTCTTTTACTGATACAGCAGAAATTAAATGATTAAACAGGTGATCTATATCCTTCTTTGGTGTATTTTTAGTGTTTGCAGATTGCCACTAAACCCAGTGCATTTTTGTTTGTAAATGACATTTTTATTGTTTGCAGATTGATGTTGCATTGATTGTTATGAACATCACTGATCTTCTTTAGTTTTCCAACTCCTTTTTGTTTGTTTCCTCAGTGTGTAGGGGGAGACATTGAAGACTTGGAGTACACTCCAAAACCAGAATTTGAAGGAAATTTCAAAGTAGAAAATGTGCCAAATGAGGTAGATCTGGCATTTGCTGTTTACCCTAAGACTATATTTCTGAAAACAATTATTGATCCCCTGGAAGTTTGCTATGTTTTCCAGAAAGAGCTTCTTAGGCGGTGGTTCAATCACATGCAAGAATTGAAGCCTGGGATTTATGTGACGTATAATGGAGATTTCTTTGATTGGCCTTTCGTTGAGCAACGGGCTAAGCATCATGGAATGAAAATGAGTGATGTATGTTAATTTCCTTATCTAATATACTGGCATCTTATACCTGCTAACTGTTGCTGGATTTTCTCTCATTTCTATGTTTAATTGGAAAAGGAGTTTATTATTCAGTGTATTACAATGAATGTATTGATCCACAGAGTGGACTCTCTCAGGGCCCCAATATATATTGTATTCTTGAAGCCTTTAGAGGTTTTGCTCTACCTCTTAAAATTCCTGCATTGTTCTGCAACCAAGGATAGGTTTTTGACCATCATTATAAATTTTGACCCCTCTATTTTCTAGCTACTTCATTTAGCAAGAACAGTCTGTGCTTACCTTGGTTGTTTGGCATTTGCAAGAATGAAGGTAAATATCTACTGTACATCATCAATAATGATTTAAGGTAAAATACTCTGTTGTTTCCTTGTCTCTTTGCTATATGAAGTGGTTATGTATTTGTAGGAGTCAATCTTATTCTATATCCCTTCCTTGAGCAAAGC